>JACXGM010039172.1:0-10621 GCA_016801145.1 Umbra pygmaea
GGTCCGGTCACCTCTTGTCGTTGTGCAGCGTTTTTTGCCACACTTTTTCCTTCCCACAGACTTCCCACTGAGGTGCCTTGATACAGCACTCTGGGAACAGCCTATTTGTTCAGAAATTTCTTTCTGTGTCTTACCCTCTTGCTTGAGGGTGTCAATGATGGCCTTCTGGACAGCAGTCAGGTCGGCAGTCTTACCCATTGCGGTTTTGAGTAATGAAACAGGCTGGGAGTTTTAAAATCCTCAGGAATCATTTGCAGGTGTTTAGAGTTAATTAGTTGATTCAGATGATTAGGTTAATAGCTCGTTTAGAGACCCTTTTCATGATATGCTAATTCTTTGAGATAGGAATTTTGGGTTTTCATGAGCTGTATGCCAAAATCATCGGTATTAAAACAATAAATGACCTGAAATATTTCAGTTGGTGTGCAATGAATCTAAAATATATGAATGTTTAATTTTTATCATTACATTATGGAAAATAATGAACTTTATCACAATATGCTAATTTCTTGAGAAGGACCCATACATACATACATACATACATGCATGCATGCATGCATACATACATACATACATACATACATACATACATACATACATACATACATACATACATACATACATACATACATACATACATACATACATACATAAAACTAAATACTCTCTAAACAGAATTAGTCAATTTATTATCTATTAGGCAAATGAAGTGCCAGTTGATCAAAGCAGCAATTACAAGACATTAAGAGTTGGACAAACATGGTCACAGGTGAGGTCTTAAAATGTTCTAGTGATTAGACAGTTAAAGTGTTAGACAAGACTTTGACAGTGTTTGAGTGTGTTCATACCAGGCTAATGACATATTCTGTATAAATACACAGGAAAAGATGTTAACATAGCCATATACTGTATCTTATTTCTATTTGGAACTTTTTAACTTATTTTATGCAAATGAAGGAACGAAAGGGAGCAGCAAAGACAAGGCAAAGGCAGGTGGAGCAGCATGGTCACAGATGAGGGCTTAGAAGTAATTAAAACAGTTTTTAAATATTGAGGCAACTTGTGGCAGTAATATAACATAGATAACGTAAGTGTTCAGAAAGTACATTAATACTGTAAGTTCATACAAACTAGCTTATCGTGCACAAAAACTTGCATCAGGTCATAATTTTAGCAACAGGCAGGAGCATCGATGAAAAAAGAAAACTGGTATGACAAGGAATTTGCAGTGTGGGTATTCAAATTCTTAATTTGAGTTCCAGTTTTTGTCAAGTGCCAGTTTCAGGTAGTTGGTAATCTTTGTCTGGAAGTCAAATGCATGGTCAGTTCTGAGGTTCCTTTAGAATTGTTAATCATTAACCTGGAGATAGGCCTCATATTCTCTAGAATTCTGAACAACTGTTGAACCATGGTTGTTAGCAGGTACAAAAATAATTTCAGTGTCTTTGAAAAGCTCCCCAATGTATTAACTTTAATCACAACTTGCATTGTTTTTGTCATTATTGCAATATATAATGACATTTGTATGCACTTTATTGAGTCCAGCATCTTACTAGATTATTTTCTACTAGCAGTGAAATATAACATGACATGCCCTCAATAGAAAATGTTATGTATCTCAGAAGATATGTCTATACATTCTCACCTGCTAGCTGAAATTAAAATGTCCATATGTTTGTGACAATCTGTATAGATGGTGCAGGACAAACGGAGACACGTGAAGGCTTTTACAAATTAAATGGGCTACAATGAGCCAAAACTAATAAGTATGTAGATTATAAAACAAGAGACACTAACACATTGACAATGAACCACAAAACCATCAACAACAAACAGGAACTATATACTACATTGATAATGAAAGGAGAAACTTGTTGAATGAATGAGAAAGGTGATCTATTGGTGTAAAGGAAACATGTGATCACAATCATGTGAACAAAAGTCTGGGAAACAAAGACCTGACACCAAATATTTAGGGGAAGTAGTCAGGTGCCACACCAAGAGGAGGTGACCATTACAATGTTAAATATGATGAATATACTCTTATGCAAAAGTTTAGGCACCCCTGACAATTTCCATGAATTTCAATTACAAATAATTGTGTGTTTGGATCAGCAATATCATTTTGATCTATCAAATAACTGAAGAACACGGTAATATTTCAGTAGTGAAATTAGGTTTATTGGATGAACAGAAAATGTGCAATATGCATCAAAACAAAATTAGACAGGTGCATTGCTGATACAAACATTAAATTATTTATAAATGAAAATTATGGAAACTGTCAGGGGTGCCTAAACTTTTGCATACGACTGTACTTGGATGAACTCAACACAAAATAAAAATATGTTGTTGACAGAATATTGATCAATCTGTGTCAATTAGAGCTAGCTAGAAGGTATAGACCTTGAATAACTTTGGAGGATTTGGCAACTGATTGTATTGTTACAGGATGTAGTGAATGGTTAACTAGATCAAGGCATTATTTTGGGCCACAGTAGTCAGTTGACCTGGAGTAGCCATGGTAAGGAGTTGGTTAGCATAACTTGTGTTATACTTGGATGAACACAATGTAAATTGAAATATTAGCATTGACAGAATAGTTATCAATCTGTATCAATTGGAGCTAGCTAGGTGGTATAGCTCATAAAATGCTTTTATATACAGTATGCAAATGTGTAGGCACCCCTGACAATTTCCATGATTTTCATTTATAAATAATTGGGTGTTAGGATCACCAATTTCATTTTGATCAATCAAATAACTGAAGGACACAGTAATATTTCAGTAGTGAAATTAGGTTTATTGGATGAACAGAAAATGTGCAATATGCATCAAAACAAAATTAGACAGGGGCATACATTTGGACACCCCAACAGAAATATCACATCAATATTTAGTTGAGCTTCTTTAGCAGAAATAATAACCTCTAGACCAGAGGTCTTCAACTCTAACCCTACGGGGTCCGGAGCCTGCTGTTTTTCTGTTCTACCTCAACATTAATTGGACTCATCTGGTGTCCAAGGTCCAAATAAGTATCAGATTAGAGGGTTGCAATGAAAACATAGACTGGAACTGGCTTCAAGGTCCAGAGTTGAGGACCCCTGCTCTCGATGTTTCCTATAGCCTGTAATGAGTGTCTGGTTTCTGGATGAAGGTATTTTGGAACATTTGTCCCTGCAAAACATCTCCAGTTCAGTTAGGTTTGATGGTTGCCGAGCATGGACAGCCCGCTTCAAATCACCCCACAGAATTTCATTGATATTCAGGTCTGGGGACTGGGATGGCCATTCCAGAACATTGCAATAGTTCCTCTGCATGAATTCCAGAGTAGATTTTGAGCAGTGTTTGGGTCGTTGTCTTGTTGACATATCCAGCTCCGGCATAACTTTAATTTTGTGACTGATTCCTCTACATTATTCTCAAGTATCTGCTTATATTGTGTGGAATCCATGCAACCCTCAACTTTTACAAGATTCCCAGTACCGGCACTGGCCACATAGCCCCACAGCATGATGGAACCGCCACCAAGTTTTACTGTGGGTAGCAAGTGTTTGTCTTGGAACGCTGTGTTATTTTGTCACCATGTATAATGCCCCTTGTTATGACCAAATAACTCCATCTTTGTTTCATCAGTCCACAGCACCTTCTTCCAGAATGGAGTTGGCTTGTCTAAATGTGCATTTGCATACCTCAAGTGACTCTGTTTGTGGCATTTGTGCAGAAAAGGCTTCGTCCTCATCACTCTCCCGTACAGCTTCTCCTTGTGCAAAGGTGCAATGAATTGGTGAATCATGCACAGTGACACCATCTGCAGCAACATGATGTTGTAGGTCTTTGGAGGTGGTCTGTGGGCTGTTTTTGACTGTTCTCACCATCCTTCAGATTTTTTACTTGGCCTGCCACTTCTGGCCTTAACAAGAACTGTGCCTGTGGTCTTCCATTTCCTCACTATGTTCCTCACCGTGGACACTGACAGCTTAAATCTCTGCTATAGTTTTCTGTAGCCTTCCCCTAAACCATAATGTTGAACAATCTTTGTTTTCAGGTCATTTGAGAGTTGATTTGAAGCCCACATGTTGCCACTCTTCAGAAGAGAGTGAAAGAGAACAACAACTTGCAATTTGCCACCTTAAATACCTTTTCTCATGAAGTTGGGTACAAACTTGTGGTAACTTCTGTCTCTGGGCATGATTCAATTGACAAATTTAATCAATCTATTTCTGATGAAAGTTTGAATGTTTGTATGTAAAACCAGTCTGAATGTCTGAATATAAAACACAAGTACATAAATACAGATGAAATAAATTGTCTAGAGTCTAAAGTGTACAGTTTAAAATGTCTGTGGTGTGGCCACAAATACACACCTTCTGAGTACACATTACTTGAATCTTTGCACATATTATACATGTAAAATACACATTGAAGGTTTTTGTGAAAGTATGCACATTTTCAACATGTGTTTACTGGAATAACAGGCAAAAATATCACTTGAGAAGGACATTGTTCCACTCGTTGCAGATGCCATAATAGAAAAATGTCCATTCTGGTCCAAATCTTTTATGTAAGAGGAACGAGGACAAGCTTTCCATTTTCTTCCCACTCAATAGGCTTTTGCTCCTGATGCACAGCTCATAGGACACATTTATTTTTCCTCCCTACTTTTTGATAGTTTTGAAATAATGTTAATATTTCCAGCTGATAAAATGTAGGCTATATTTTCTTCCATTTCGCTAAACCCCAATCCGCATGCATTCCTATTTAAGTGCGGGATCTTTTTCCTTTTTTTTTGATTGGCATGGAGGCACACTAATGAAATATGGATTAAAAACAACGCATAATAAATTATTAACTTGTGTTCTAAAACAGAAAATGGAAAACTATATTGTAAATGTAACTAATTGTCTCGTTTTAAATGTAACTAGTAACTAATTACTCAAATTGTACACGTTAGGTTAATTAGCATAACAAAAAAGTAGTCTGATTATGTAACGCACAGACTCAGACCCATGGTTATCCAAATACGCAGAGCGCACTTTAATAGCAAGGTTCGGTACACAGGTAAACTCAGAGGCAGGCACAATACCGGAATCCAATACATGAAATCAGAAGGCAGGCAGAATCGGCAACAGGTAATCACAGCCAGAAGCACAAAATCCAAACAAACGTAATCAGGGGGCAGAAAATATAATCCAATATCTCCAATAGACCACTTAGAACAGGCTCAGTATGATGCAAAAATACACTCAATACCTCACAATGACTAGAGAAATACATATATTGTTTGTAAACCACTAACGAGCTAGCTGGCTAGCTAGCATATACTGTATCTTGTGTTCATGTATATTGTGTGATAATTGCAACATCATTTAAAAACGTATCTGTGACAGATAATTGTTCAATCTGTAGGTACTGAAGCAAGAAAGATCAAATAGCCAGTGGCATTTCTGGACAATCATGAGCCCTAGATGAGATCTCTAAATGTCGCTCCCCCCAAAAAAGTAAAAGTGCAAGCTTCAGGGGAAAGAACACTCTATCTCACTCTCTCCTGTTGCATGTCCAGACATTAAGTCCAGACATTTGATAAAATAAAACTTAAGTTAGTGAAACCCTGAAGTCTACTTCATTCTTGCTAAATCACTCAGTTAGTTGATTTCTATGGTGGGAAGAATAATGATGAAAAAAAATATGTTTAATGTGTAAACCTCTTAAACTGTAAATCTCAAGATCATTAAGTCTATGTATGAGCATGATAACCCTGTCGTCAAAAACAGCCCAATATTAACTGATAGCTTAAAGAAGTTCCAGTTTATTTTTAGTTGATCACTAACCTCCATCAGACCAGCTCTCTCAGCCCTGTCAGCCTGCAGCTTCTTTCTCACATTTTTTCCTGTTTTAACAATTTATCATTATTAAACTCAAATTTACAATAACCCAAGGCTTAATGAGTGATCAAGCCATTCAAATTATTTATGTCTGTCTGAACTGGTGAAATCTTTGTTTCTCAGCTGACTGACCTTCGGTAGGGCTCCAGGCACCACCTCTCTTGCAGAACTTTATTATATGCATAGCTACAGGTTTAAGAATTTAGGGATATACAATAGCATTATGATCATCACTAATGTTATGGTTTCACAAATATGAAAAATATCTATAGCTACTGTGATATGATTGTTATGTTTCAGAGACCAATAACGTCATTTCTGTCACTTAGGATACACTCTCAGTGCCAGTGGAGTACATTTTTGTAAAGTAGGTTAGTTAGTTAACAAGCAAATAACATTAACTTGATAGGTGGCTTAAGGACTAAATAAATAATAATTATTGTAAATTCCTTTTTAATTTGTAAATAAGTTGAAATATTATTTGAAAATATTCTGTCATAACAAAAATGCACATCGTAAGAAGCTTCCTTCACTTAAATCCTGTCAGAACAAACCACAGAAGGTCTGTCACTATGTATTACCAGAGTATTTATAGTAGCAGCAGCCTTCCCCAGGTCCTAGCATCCGCCAGACAATGTATATAGTAAATTGTCATATGCGATTGCACATTTGACAAAAACAATACAATGATTGAAATTTCAGAGTTAATGTGTTATTCATTTTTTTTAAATAATAATTAAAACTATATAAAGATTGATTCTATCCAGATATATATTTATTTTTAACCTCTTAAGGATCATGCCCTGATTGTCATATTCCACCTCAAAAAACATACCTAAAGTTAACCACTTGTTACACTGGACATGAAGCAAGGAGATACATATTGTTGCTATTGTTTAAAAGGAAAGACTACATTTTTGGATATGTAAAATGTATTTAGAATATATATACCCAGCGAATATGGCACAAGATGAAATAAAGAAAATATATGATTATTTTCTGTTTTTATAAAAATGCACCGTGATGACTGGTCATCCAGGTCTTGACACAGACCATCCAACCTGTCCAGTCTTATATCTCTGGCATTCCGAAGTTAAAATTGAAGATCTTGGTATCATAACATCTTTGTTTGATAAGGATGACAAATATACTAAACACCAGAGAGGTTATGACACGTTTCACGCGTCTTTTGTTCAGAAGAGTGTACACAAGCGCTGCATGTATTTTCAGATTACATTTGGGCAGTGGTGGGCCGTCAGGGCCTGCAAGGCCTTCTCTGCAGGCCAAAAGATAATCAGAATCAGAAATGTATTTTTGTACTTCTTTCATATATTTTTTTCATTACCACTATATATATATTTTACAAAGTTCATTTCAATTAGTCATGGTGATTTCAGTTGCCTTGCATTTAGCGCAGCTCATATAAATGAAAGCTTTTATCCAATAAGATTTTTTAATCTGTGTTGTCTCTGGGTAGACTAGGGCCTTCAGAATTCCGAGTGAATACCGTCTGCTGTTGAAGCCCATCAGGACCATGTTGTTGATTGTCATATTTTTAACCAATCAGATTTCGACTTTACCATGTTGGGTGTGTTCTTTGACCAAGTAAAGCGTTTCTGCCATGGGGGTAGCCTTTCATCCGGAAGTCAAGGCTAGTATGGGGCGATCCAGATGCTACCAGGCTATCAGCTCACGTTAGCATTCCATTCAGTTTAGGGGTCACTTTGACAGCGAATAAATTGAAATTGGAAGCGTTTGAAGACTCTATTTCTCTATTGTTTATTTCTAAAGAAACAGGACAATGTATAAAAAGCTCCATTACCTTGTACCTCACGTTATGGCCCTGTATCAGCAGTTTTTTATAAAGTATGCTAGTTCCTGTGTCATAACCACGTGACCTCCTGTCGCACAGTAGAGAAATTACCGTATATTCCAGTAGAAGCTCGCAGACAATCGTTGGGACGTGGAGGCATACAGTCAAGGGAGAAGCCCATCTGAACAAAATATTTCAGCAACATTTTGATTGATTGGAAATACTTCAGTACATTTGAAAGGCATCTATAACATGTCCTAGCCTACATAACATAATGTGAAATAATGAAAAACGTTCTGTTCAAGTTTTTTTTAACCATGATTTATTATTTTTTTAACATGATTTAACACCTACTGAGCTGAGCTCACAAGCCAGCTAGCTTACAACTGGCGGGCCAATGGCAGTTACAGCTGACGATATGCTAGCTTTTTGCTCATCGTTTAACGGACGGTCCGCCAGCGGCAGTGTTGGAGGCTAAGCACCGGTAGGTGAGCAGAGTTTTAAACAGAGATCCTTTGGGAAACCTATGCACACACTGTTGTTCCAGTTAGTCCATCAGCTGCGTATATCTGGCAAACACAGTGTGGGACAATTTGTGGTAGAAGAGGGGCTGTGTGGGCTTGGGTTAGTCCGAAGTATACTCTCAGTGGCCCGTTGACGACAACATGCTGGTCCAACACCAGAAGGAGATGTGCATTTCTTATGATGTCATTCTCTCTTCCCTTCCTGAGGTAACTTTTAGAATTTAGGTAACAATGTTACTATATATAGCTATCTACCTAATGTTTTAAACTTTGTTTAGCTACAGTGCCTTGCGAAAGTATTCGGCCCCCTTGAACATTTTGACCTTTTGCCACATTTCAGGCTTCAAACATAAAGATATAAAACGGTATTGTTTTATGAAGAAGCAACAACAAGTGGGACACAATCATGAAGAGGAACAAAATTTATTGGATATTTCAAACTTGTTTAACAAATACAAAACTGACAAACTGGGCGAGCAAAATTATTCGGCCCCTTTACTGTCAGTGCAGCAATCTCTCTCCAGAAGTTCAGTGAGAATCTCTGAATGATCCAATGTTGACCTAAATGACTAATGATGATAAATAGAATCCACCTGTGTGTAATCAAGTCTCTGTATAAATGCACCTGCTCTGTGATAGTCTCAGAGGTCAGTTGAAAGCACAGAGAGCATCATGAAGAACAAGGAACACACCAGGCAGGTCCGAGATACTGTTGTAGAGAAGTTTAAAGCTGGATTTGGATACAGAAAGATTTCCCAAGCTTTAATCCCAAGGAGCACTGTTTTCATAATATTGAAATGGAAGAAGTATCAGACAACTGCAAATCTACCAAGACCCAGCAGTCCCTCTAAACTCTCAGCACATACAAGGAGAAGACTGATCAGAGATCCAGCCAAGAGCCCCATGATCACTCTGGATGAACTGCAGAGATCTACAGCTGAGGTGGGTGAGTCTGTCCATAGGACATCAATCAGTCGTATACTGCACAAATCTTGCCTTTATGGAAGAGTGGCAAGAAGAAAGACATTTCTGAAAGATATCCATAAAAAGTGTCGTTTAAAGTTTGCCACAAGCCACCTGGGAGACACACCAAACATGTGGAAGAAGGTGCTCTGGTCAGATGAAACCAAAATCAAACTTTTTGGCAATAATGCAAAAAGTTATGTTTGGCGTAAAAGCAACACAGCTCATCACCCTGAACACACCATCCCCACTGTCAAACATGGTGGTAGCAGCATCATGGTTTGGGCCTGCTTTTCTTCAGCAGGGACAGGGAAGATGGCTAAAATTGATGGGAAGATGGATGGAGCCAAATACAGGACCATTCTGGAAGAAAACCTGATGGAGTCTGCAAAAGACCTGAGACTGGGATGGAGATTTGTCTTCCAACAAGACAATGATCCAAAACATAAAATCTACAATGGAATGGTTCACAAATAAACATATCCAGGTGTTAGAATGGCCAAGTCAAAGTCCAGACCTGAATCCAATCGAGAATCTGTGGAAAGAACTGAAAACTGCTGTTCACAAACGCTCTCCATCCAACCTCACTGAGCTCGAGCTGTTTTGCAAGGAGGAATGGGCAACAATTTCAGTCTCTCAATGTGCAAAACTGATCGAGACATACCCCAAGCGACTTACAGCTGTAATCGCAGCAAAAGGTGGCACTACAAGGTATTAACTTAATAATTTTGCACGCCCAATCTTTCAGTTTTGTATTTGTTAAAAAAGTTTGAAATATCCAATAAATTTCGTTCCACTTCATGATTGTGTCCCACTTGTTGTTAATTCTTCACAAAAATTACAGTTTCATATCTTTATGTTTGAAGCCTGAAATGTGGCAAAAGGTCGAAAATTTCAAGAGTTGTATCATCAGTTTTGTTGTTCTAACATTACAAAACAAACAGGTTTTATAAGATAGCTAACATTAGCTAACGTCAGCTAGTTAGCTAATGTTAACGTAATACCTAACCAGTCATCATTAAGCTGGCAACTTGCACAATGTTACGGCTAGCTATTCACCTAACTTTCGGTAAATTCATGTTAGCTAGTTGCAAACATTGTAGATAAGCATGATTAGCTAATTATCTTTTAATTATTAGGGCCCAAGCCAACGGCGAAGGCCCTATTGTTTTCCTAAAGATTATTATTATTATATTATTAGGGCCCAAGCCAACGGCGAAGGCCCTATTGTTTTCCAAAAGATTATTATTAGGGCCCAAGCCAACGGCGAAGGCCCTATTGTTTTCCTTAAGATTATTTATTATTATTATTATTTTTTTCCTACCTTTTGGGCACTTTTGGGGCCCTTAACATGCTCAAAAACTCTTGAAAATTTGCACACGGGTCAGAACCCGCGGCCATCAGAGGCGGGCTGAAGCCCGTACCCGGGCGTGGCA
>JACXGM010039173.1:0-10645 GCA_016801145.1 Umbra pygmaea
AATTTGGTGATGATTGACCATTGTTTAGGTACATTAAAACCACGTTAAGCTTTTTCACATTAAGCCTTTTAGTATGTCCCGTATGCGATGGGATGTCGTAACGTGGCTCAAACACTTTCAGCATGTTTAAAGTCCCCTTTTGCACAACCGAATATGGCCTCATGTCTAACACACCGATAGCGTTTGTGATGGCTTTAGCTGGTCTGATTAATTGCTTAAATGCCACGATAATAGGCGGTTGTTTTTGCAGCTTTCGTTTTCACTCCTGTCAGTGAAACACCGGGGTGATGTCGCTTCAAATGCGTGGCCATGCTAGATTGTGTATTAACTGTCATCTTTTTCTTGTGCCACAGTGCCTACACACTGTCACGGTTTTATCCACTAACCTCTTTCCTTCATCATTATATTTAACAAGGAAGCCAGAATGCTCCCATTCAGGGGATTTAATTGATGCGGGCGTTCAAGCTCCTCTGTTCCTCCGCTCGCCATGACCATGCTGTGAGCGGACTGAACATGCGCACAACTTTTTTTCCTCAGTAATCAATCCGCGGATCACGTGTGTGCCGATCCGAAGATATTGATCCGAACGGATCACGGATCAATGACGATCCGTTGCACCCCTAGTCACTGCTGAGAAACATTGATGAAAAGTATGGAAAATTCAAGCCAACTTACATTGTGCTGTCCATCTCAATCCACATCGTGCCAGGTGATTGACGCACAGGCCGAGCTGGCTCTGCGCTCTGAGGGGTTCACGGACATCGACTCCCAGACCCTGGAGAGCATTCTGCAGAGGGAGACGCTCAATGCAAAGGAAGAGGTTGTGTTTGAGGCAGCGCTGAGTTGGGCAGAAGCTGAGTGTCTGAGACAGGACCTCACCACCTCCATTGATAACAAGAGGAAGGTAAGAACTTTAAGAGGCAAAGCAGGATGGAGATCGATCTGTAGTAGTTTGGGTCTAAAGTGTTCCCCCCTTTGAATAGGGGGATTACTGCAGTAGCTTTCCAATCTTTAGAGACCTTGGATAAATTAGAAGAAAGGTTGAAAAGGTGATGGTGATGGGAGTAGCAATAATTACTGCAGACAGTTTTAGAAAGGAAGGGCCCAGATTATCTAGTCAATCAGATTTGAAGGTGTTGAGATTTTGCAGCTCCCTCAGAACATCGGCTGTCGGGATATGGGCAAAGGAGAAATGTGGGCGGCTTTGGTAGGAAGCTACGGAGGGTGAAGGGCTGTTAGTTAGGGTGGGGGTTGCCAGATGGAAAGCATGACCTGCCATAGCAAAATGCTTATTGAAGTTCTCAACTATGAATGACTTATCAGTGGTGACAGTGTTATCTAGCCTTAGGGCTGTGGGCAGCCGTGTGGAGGTGTACTTATTCTCCATGGACTTTACTGTATCTCAGAACTTTTTAGAATTAATGATGTAGGAAGCAAATTTCTGTTTGAAAAAGCTAGCATTAGCATCCCTAGCTGCCTGTGTGTATTGGTTCCTGGTTTCTTTGAAGAGTTGCAGGTCGTAGGGATTGTTCGAGGCTAAGTCGTATGCGACAGAATGTTTTTATACTGGCTAAGGGTGGTGAGTTCTGGAGTGAACCATGGGCTATATCTTCTCTTAGTTCTACATTTTTTAAAAGAGGTATGCTTATTTAGAATGGCAAGAAAGGAATCCTTAAAGAATGACCAGGCATCATCTACTGATGGGAGGTCGATATCCTTCCAGGGTACCTGGGCTAGATCAATTAGAAAGGCCTGTTCACAGAAATGTTTTAGTGTTCAGTGATGAGGGGAGCCCTTTTAACTGCAGAACTGTTACGGACAGAGGCAATGAGGCAGGGGTTAGAATATATTGCCTGTATAATGTACTTCATGACTTTCTGACTTTCTGTACTGTTTTCTATCCAAGGTCCTGGGAAAAGCTGTTTTCCTGATCCGCATCCCCACAATGGCATTAGATGACTTTGCTAACGGTGCCGCGCAATCTGGTGTCTTGACATTAAATGAGACAAATGACATCTTTCTCTGGTATACTGCTGTAAAGAAGCCCGACCTTCAGTTTGCCAGCCAGCCAAGGAAGGGTCTGTCCCCACAACGCTGCCACCGGTTCCAGTCTTGTGCTTACCGCAGCAACCAGTGGCGTTACCGGGGACGTTGTGACAGCATCCAGTTCGCTGTAGACAAACGCGTATTCATCGCTGGATTCGGACTGTACGGTTCCAGCTGTGGATCAGCTGAGTACTCTGCAAAGATTGAGCTCAAGCGCCAAGGTGTTCTGCTTGGGCAGAACCTGAGTAAATACTTCTCAGACGGATCTAGTAACACATTCCCCGTTTGGTTTGAGTACCCGGTTCAGATAGAACCAGATACATTCTATACAGCATCTGTAGTTCTAGATGGGAATGAGCTCAGTTATTTTGGACAGGAAGGGATGACAGAGGTGCAGTGTGGAAAGGCAACGTTCCAGTTCCAGTGCTCGTCAGACAGCACCAACGGTACCGGCGTGCAGGGAGGACAGATTCCGGAGCTCATCTTCTACGCCTAACTGGATAATAATATTTCATGAGGTCATCAATGACCAACAACTAGTGACATTTATATATAGCTGATGGCAGCTATTGCTCACAGTTTCTGAGATCACAGCAAACAACAAAATTGTGTTGAAACATACTGTGACTACAGTGGTAATCTCAAAAACTTGATCATCTCTGCAAGTGTGAGTAGTGAGCTCCTCATTGGACTGGTTATGACTTTGGACCGTATGAATAACCAGGGAGAAGTGTTGCTTAATTTTAAATTACTTTTATTAAGAACATACTTTGGCCTGAACGGTTTAGTTCCTGAACAACTGGTGGACATTTCCTATTTTGCTACGCACATTCTATCACTATTATTTGCATTTTTGTTTCTTATTATGTTCAAAAGAATTATATAAATAACGACTTGTTGTCGAGAGGTCTGTGGTGATTTAAGAGGAGCTTACTTTAGGACATTGATTACTCATGGAAACTTCTGGTAAGTGACTGAGCATAATACATATTGCTTACTCATGGAAACTTCTGGTAAGTGACTGAGCATAATACATATTGCTTACTCATGGAAACTTCTGGTAAGTGACTGAGCATAATATATTGGAGGACCAGCACTGAATTCAATACCATGGTATGTTTGTATTGTTTGTGTATAGATGGTATAATATATACTTTGTAAGGTATGTTTTATGACTACTGTAGTGCCACAGTATATGATTCTTATGTTCACAGGATGCACATACAATACATTTATAGATCAGCAATACATCACCCATATAATATCCTAATAATTGTTTGACTGATTACACCATGTTACACATGCAATTATCCTAAGAATTGTACTTCACAAAGCACCCGCCGCCCAATTCAAGACTTTAACATTTAAAGTCGTAGACAATAAAAAATGTCAAAACACTGTATTCCTGCAAAAACAGTATAATAGTGACCAAAGGTAGTGATCATATAGTGGCCAAAAGTGACGTGATATATGTCAACTTTAATTGCATATTTAATTACTATGTTGGTTCACTGACACTATTTTGCAATATTTTTTTATTATGATATGTTAAACATATCAAAATGTACTGGGAAGGATTTACTAAAGATTGCACTGATGTTGTTTGTTCATGATAAATATGTTATATTGTTTACTTAGATGTAAGGCAGATTTTCCATTTGCTCCTTTTATAAATTACTTTTAATGTGAAGAAGACGACAATGCTCTCTAATAGCAGCTTTATCATGGAATGTTACGTAAACATACAGCATCCAGTAAGGACAACTTAGCTGAGTCTGGAAAAGTGTTTTAGGCTCATAACTAACATAAAGGTCATGTTTTAGCTGTCAGAAGCTGTGATTGAGTTTTGTTGTATTAACTAACAAGTACATTTTAGCTTTATCAGAAGTGATTATTTTGTATGCAATAACTAGACTAAGGACATGTCAAACCTGGGCCTGAAATCTGGGCACCATTCCATTATGTGATGCTAAACTGTCTAACAACTTGACAGGAACAGACGAGAGCAAATTATTATTGTGATGAAGCTTTGATGATGATGATGATGATGATGATGATGATAATGATGAAGGCAAGGCCACTGAGCTCCCTTCTAAGCGAATGTCCATGTTTTGATGTTAATACCACGCTCCAGTCCAGAGAGACATACGAATGTGTATGATTGTCATATAGTGCAAATAAACAAAACAAAATACTCTGTCTTTGTGTTATATTAATCAACAAACAAATTTGTTTTCATTTTTCGGGGATTCAATAGGTATAATACTTTTTTTAGAGTGTCAACACTTGCTAAGAAAGCTCTTGTCAAAGTAAAAGAGAAGAAAAGAGACATTGGCAGCCATTTAATGGAATAGAAAAAGAGACATCTCCAGCCTTTTAGAATCACAGTGTTGGCACAGTCACAATCCCCTCTGTACCACTCAATAATATTCTCAGTGGAAACACGACCACTCTGGTAGGTTCCCTATTTGACCCTGCGCTTCATACTGACATGTCTCTGTCGAAGGAATAGACAGCTGCTCCACAGGGAACTGCCTTAGGCTGCTTTCTAAATGCTATCATGTCCCCTACATAGTGCACATCTCTGTAGTCCACGGTTTAAGTTAGTGCACTACAAAGGGATCAGTCTGCCATTTCAGATGCACTCAGCGTAGTGTGAAGAACTCCTCTTCTAAAACCATCCCCTAAACCTCCATTCAGAAGGTAGCACGGCTGGGGTGTATTTTGTATTTCAGATAAGAGAAGAAAGTGGAGATCAAAATGGATTCTTTCAAGGGAATGATTGCTGTAGTGCGTGAAGCGAATACCAATGGATTGAACATACATTTGTGATACCACGTAATTGTAGGGTGATGGTGATATCTCTATGCAGGTTTAGCTGAATCTAAATGATGATATAATGGGCCAGCAATCGCATATGTATGACTGTCCTACAGAAAACAATTAGGTGGGAATTAAATATTGTAACGTACATCTGTAATTTGATTTCTCGTGCATACCCTCGCACCCTAGAGCACCGCCCAGATTAGCATCACTGACAGGAGACCAGCCATATGAAGCAAATGTTGACTAATGTGGGATAACCTTACTCAGGCAGAAAAACAGATGTTACAGCTCTGGAGATCAAACAACCTTGTAGTTTCTGGCTCAATTCCATTGATTAAGAACTAGACTACCTGCTACTAAATGTATTAGTCCTCTGAATATTTGTAGATAATAGCAGAGATTGTACTCCTACATATATTGATTTTACAATATTGATTTATAGCTACAGTCCTAATTTAATACATAGATTTTCTGGTTAATTAATTAGTGATTTTATAAGTAAATAAGTGCATTTGTGTAAGTATTTAAGTTTTAGGTATTATTCTCATTATATTTATTATTAGTATATTATAAATATCTCAAGCTTAACCTGTTAAGGATCCAGCGTTGAAACAGAATGTCTGCCAAAGAAACATACTCAAATGTAACCTGTTGTTATATTGGACCTGAAGTAAGGAGATACATATGCTTGATATTTTTTAAAGGATAGACTTTGAAATTTGTGCATATATAAAAGTAATTTAGAATAAGATTCCTGGAGTCAAAGCTGTGGTACTGTAGCTTGCAGTCAATCATACATTCTGTGTCACTTTCTTTGCAAATCTCTTCTAAAGCACCAATAACATTGATATTTCAATTTTTTAGCTTTTAGATCTTTGGGAGGCATTTTATAAAAGCTTTAAAATTAACGAAGTCGAAAAACAATAAATATATTTTGTGTCTGGAAAACTGCCTGCGAAGACACTGCATAAAAGTCTGGGGTGTGCGCCAGTTACGCATGCTTGTAGATTATGTAGTTTTTGGGTCACAAGAGTAAACCAAACGTGACTGAAAAGCCAAGCTCATTGGCTGTCTACCTAGTGTGAATTCCGATGGTTCGGTTATGACTTCCTGGATTTACTATCAATCAAGTGAGTGCCATTCTGGTGAATCAGCACGACCCGGATGTGAAAAGACGCTGCCAATGACACATATATAGTCATGTAATTAGTCATGTAGTTAGGCTTAGGTCAGTACCGGTGTTCAAAGGCTGGCAGTACAAGGGAGTAGGCAGGCCTGTAGTCCAAAAAGACAAAACACAGGCAGGATTAACAGGTCAAATATATAGAATGCTAGAATGACAAGTACACGGCAAGATGATCAGGCAAATGCCAACAGAACCCAGTGAACTAAATACAAAAAGACTAATGAGGATAGGGTACACCTGGTGAGGGGAGGAGATAAACACAGACAGGTGAAACATATTAGGACATTACAGTGTTTGATAATTTTCACATAAAAAATGGCTTGTACCAAGGAAAACAATGCTCCATTTCATTGCTGGGACCCTTTGGAGGACGAATCAGAGAAAGACAGCTGACTGTAAGTACATATTTCTTTGTCAGACATGGATGTATTAGCTGAGTTCCAGTAACAAATTGGTTTGTTTATAATGCACTCATGTCACTTGATAACAAAGCTTTTTATTGTTGTGATAGCTATTGTAAATCGGATATGTTAGCTAAATTTGTGAAAAGCTTTCTGTATGTATAAGACATGTCCATGTACAGTAGCAATTGTGTGAAGAGTGATTTTAATCATGTAAAGCTGAAAGCAGCCAGTTTGTTCCGCTTGCGCGACACTGATCCTTAACAGGTTAACCTGGTCAAGATAGGGCTGTTGTTCTGCAGTAAGGCCTGTCTATTCAGTTCATACAGATCATGGTCCTTCAATTAGCCAACACTGTTTCCTTCTCAGCAAACATCAAGGCAGTAAATTAATCTTGCAGCTTCAGTCTCCAACATTTGTATATAACTTTACCTCACACAGGAAATAGTTCAGGTACTAATCCAGGGTCATCTCATGTCTGACTGTAGGTAGGGCTCCTCCAGATGGAATCGCCCCCTCTGGTGCCCAATTTGTGTAAACCAGGTTGACCTTGATGCAAGAAACGCAAAGGTATTGCTTGTTTCTTTAACGTTTAAAACCTTACCTAACACACCTCTGGAAACATTGCTTTTAAAATAATACTTGATATTTCTGTTGCTTGTTTTTTTCTCCTATTTTACTACGGCAGTATGTGTTGTATAATATAGGGCTAATAGTAGCTTTATCCATATTCCTTCAAGTCGTGTCTACTGTGTATAACAAATACATCATTTTCTCTTAAATTTAGCCCATCCCGAAAAGGAGGATTATGTTTTAATCATGGCAAATATATTTAATACTTTCTGATTATAATTTTTTTATTATTTAAAGAAGGTATATTTTAACTGTTTAAAATAAATATATATTACCCACCCCCCCCCCCCTCATATAAGGTCAATATTACTCTTATGGCCAATTTTTATGAAGGTGTCACGATATGGAAGGACTTTTATGTTTCGTGGCATATTTGTTATGTATTGTCTTGTGTATGTGTTTTGTTGGGCGCCGGCCTCTGGGCGCTGGAGGATCGATAGGCACTTGGTTACTCATTGCGCATGAATGGTGCACTAGTTAACTATCCACACCGGTGTGTAATGAGTAATCAAGAAGCCTATTTGACCCCAGCATTCCGGAGGTTCGGCGCACATTATTATGAGTGACTACTCCTGTTATAGAGGAGAGGAGGAGACGAAGAGAGTGTTTGTACATCGTCTGTGCGGAGCTGTTGTGTGTAGCGTAAGCATGTGCATATTTTCCTTCACCTCGTTATGTGTCGTACAATATGTACATGTGTCATTGTCAGAACCAGGCGTACGGTAGGTATATATTAGTCGCGTCAGTGCCACGTTAGAGCACTTGTAAGTATATATCTAGACATTGTGCAGTTCCAATGCAGTCCGTCCTCTTCGCTCTTGTTCATTAAACATCACGAACGCTCCTCCCTGCTCTGGTCTCTGATTCTCTCCACACTACAACACCGACTGTGACAGAAGGTAAAACAGTGACAAGTTATTTACTTGTAATTCGATTTTTAATTTTGTAAAAAGTGTTGCATTCAAGTTTTTTATTTGTAATTTCTTTTGTACTTTTCAAAATAGTATTGTACAAAAAGAATTATATTTGTAATTCATTTTTCACCTAAAAAAATAGTTTGTACAAAAGTTTTTTGTGTAATTTGTCTTTCATTAAAAAAGTTTTTGAACACTTGTAACCTTGGAGTTAACATAACTTTGAGAATCACCGTAAAGATTGTTCTGTTACATCATTAAAGACTAAAAGTTTGCTTAACCGGTCAAAGTGTAGTTTTGCTACTAAACTACTGAAGTGCAGTTTTCTGCCAGTCGGCTATAGTTTTCCTAACCATTTCCATATGCTTATTCAAATTTTCAAAATGTGTTATAATGTTGCCATGGCTATTAAAAAAACCACCACCATAATGTCTACTGGTGATTGTGATCTTTTGTGATAAAGGTATGTTAACTTGTTAAGGATCAGGCTTTGATTGTGAAATTCTGCCTAAAAACATACCCAAAGTTAACTTCTTGTTACACTGAACCTGTACAATGAGAAACATATGCTTGATATTTTTTTAAAGCAAAGACTTTGAAATTTGTGGATGATAAAAATAATTTGGAATAATTGTACACAGAAAATCTGGCACAAGATGAAAGAAAGTACATATTTTTTTTTACATATCTTGTAAATGCAAATAAAAAGACATATATTGAGATTGTGTGCTGGAAACACTTCGAATCATGTCCCCCAAAAAGGATCTTAGAATGAAAGAGTCAACAGCCAAGGCTCTATTAACTATTTTGTAAGAGGAACCCAAGTGTCCTTCACGATTAGGCCCAAATGTGACCAAATATACCCAAGTGTCCAAATTAATAATTTTCATATAACTATAAAAACATGGTTACAAAAAAGTTGATATTCTTACAATACACACATATTCATACAAATGGCATGATATGATTACAAAAAAACTATATTTTCACAAAACACACCTATTCATACAAATGGCCAAGTCAGAAACCAGCATTGGCTGTTTCATATAATCTCATGCTAGTTTCTTTACTTTGTGCACTTACAATAATAAATAAATAATAATAATGAATCTAATGTGAAAACAAACCATAGCATTCCGATGTTCATTGTTCAAATGTTCGCAAGCCAATGAAAACAAACAATGAACAAAAGCCAAAGGCTAAACAAAGCCTATATGGTTGTGGATTTTCAATCACAGAGAAATATAGAATTATACAAACGCCATGCAGCATAATAACTACAAATATAATCAACTGGAATAGAATAAGATACAACTTATTTTACTCACCAATCGAAAAAAGTCTGTCCAATTTCTCCAAGAATGAGTACAACTTGAGTCTAGCGTAAGCTGTGGTGAAGGCGGCTATTAAAATCTTATGTTTTCGGGGTTTGATTAGTGTCTAGTTAGAAACACCACTGAACAATATCAACACTCTCTGTGTTGAATGAAAAATGGTTCACATCAATTTCACTGGAAGAGGTAATGGGTGAACTGTTCAGGGTCAGTAATTATCATTGTATTCATCAGATTAGTCCTCTCTGCCAGTTTTCCCTGAAATGAATTTATTGGCAATTTCACTACTGACCGTCTAGCACTATTTAGGCAAAATTATCCTATATATTAAATTAACTTTTGAAAAAAGCAGTGACACGGTCTTCCCCAGAAGCCACCATATGTAATTATCAAAGCTTATTGCACATATTATATTGGCCTTGTGCAAACCAATCACAGGATCCACCATGGTCTCAAAATCATAAGAGATATACTGCTTTTTAGGACTGTTTACACTAAAATTGTGCTGAAAACCACATTCAGAACAATATTTCTTCCGATCACACTGATTGACCCATTTACATGTACCCGTGTGCAACTTCAAAACTATGTGATTATTGCAACACATTTCAGAATAGCATATAAACTTAGAGTCAGGACATTGCCTTGGGTTTCTTGAGTTCACTATGGCAGTCTTTATGAAGACATACAATATAACTACAGCCATGATCTCTGACTGTGTTTTACCCACTAAAACAAATTTCACAGATGTACTGACACCCTACCCTGGAAATCCAGAGTTCTCGCGAGAGCACAATTTGAATTTGCTCAGCAAGTTACTCTGGCACCAAGTAATTCTGCTAATTAAATATGCCCTTGTAGCCGAGCTGCACCAATCACATCGGTGTATCTGATATAGGCGTGCCAGAAGCGTGTTAAACAGATGACGACAGTGCTGCGACCTCGAAGTCATTAGTAAACATTGTTAGATCGTAATAACACCAGTTGTTTAAAACGGCTTTGGCCACTACAATGAACGAGTTAGACTTGGCTTTTTGTCTAAAAGAGGGACAGAAGACCATGCTCGAATTGTTCCTTTTTAGGAAGGATGTTTTTGCTGTTTTTGCAAGAGTTTAATCTACCAGTTAGCTCCGCCATAGGTGCTTAGTGAAAAACCACTGGTGATAGGTCGTAGTTATATCCAATTGCGTACAGTGAGATTTTCAAATGCATACTTGGTTCCGCCCCTCGAGCTGGGTCATTTTCATTACTAGATCCCAGACCCTTATATCCTCCGGATTTGGGTCTGGATTTTTCCAGGCTACT
>JACXGM010039174.1:0-10645 GCA_016801145.1 Umbra pygmaea
GACTTATAAACAATGTATTAGTAATAAGACATCATGCAAAGTTGGTTTATTTGCCCTTTAAGACTATATTGCTGCTAGCTAGCTACAATATCTTCCGTTTATTGCTTCAAACATCTCTCGAAACAAATACGTTGTGTCTGGAACGAGCAGAATGAGGAGCAGAAATCAGTGGCCGAGAATTCACGCGCTCCCGCTGGCAAATAGCAAGATTCTAACAAAGCGCATGCGCTTTTCGCACTGGGACACTGAATTCGGCAGGTCACAGAATTTGGCATAACACCGGCAAGGTTTGTGTCGTGGGAGTGTTGTCACAAGCAGTAACCTGAGTAGTATTGCATTCTTACGCCTCTGTTTAACAATATAATGGGATAAATGTGTGCATGTATCTGTATACATGTTATAAGCCCTGTTAGCACATTTATTAGCAGCAATATTTTGGCTACGTCCGCGATTGCAAAGACTTTTTTATTATATATTTTGCACAGACTTCTCATGTAAACAACAGAGATAGTGGCGCCAAAAAAAGCTTGGTTTCAGTAACCTGATACAGTGTTTCCGTGTGGACGAGTGGTCAAACCGCATAGAAAAAACTCTGGTTTCGAAAATTCCCATGTTCATGTGGAGGGGGCCTTAGAATCTCAACTCAGCAAAACAACAAAATGCAAGCAGAACTGGAACATACATCAATACATCAACAATAACCACTGGGCTAAGGGAAGGGCTAGTGGATCGACTCATCATGCTTCTGCATATGCTTCACCATGTGTGTTTGTGCGTTCTCAGACTTTTATGTGTGTTTGTGCGTTCTCATACTTTTATGTGTGTTTGTGCCTTCTCATACTTTTATGTGTGTTTGTGCGTTCTCATACTTTTATGTGTGTTTGTGCATTCTCATACTTTTATGTGTCTTTGTGTGTTCTCATACTTTTTCTACCATTTGGAAGATACTCTTAGCCAAGTCTGCTCTGGACATCCTCTGGAGCAACTCCAGTACAAAGACATTCAATGGACCATTTTAGGGTAAAGTGCCTTGCTCAGCGTCACAATAACATTTGGCCCACTAGGAAAATTAACCAGCAACCTTCCAATTACAGGTCATGCTCCCTAATCACTGAGCCATTTGAAATAGTACCGGTTCAAATACAGGTCCTAAAGCTGTTTACCAATATTTTAATTGTTTCCTGTTGGACAGTAAGCTGTTAGGTCCTGGTCACGAGTCCTTGTTTGACTCTGCTATCATAATCAGACTGTTTTTTAGCAGACCAACAACTCATATTGTAATACTAGGAACCCTAACTATGTCTCATCTCTGTCACTGCAGGTCTGATTACCCAGGCTTGAAGCTCCAACAGAGTGACAATCATTCAAGGAGCCACGCACTTGACACTCACACCCAGCCAATGCTTTGCAGGACTCTCCCCTGGTACGTACTGGATCATTTAAACTGCTGCCATAAATCACCAAACTCTCTGCCGAAGTTGGAATCCCTCAAATGTGTCTGCCAAACATAACGGTGTGTCTGCCAAAGTTAATGTGTCTGTGTCTGCCAACCCTGTCTGATGGCTAATGATAGTGTGACAGAAGTGCCAGTCCACAGATGTTATCTGACATTTGAAAAGGCAAATCTATGAAATGCATTTGTTAATGGCTCGGGGTGTTTGAAAGGGAACGCTCATGTCAGAGCACGTCAGTGGAAAACAGGCTTTTCAAAAGAGAAAAGGTTGAGATCACCTAGATGGCTAACGCTACATGTATGTGATTGATTAAGCCTCTTTGAAGCGACACAAGCCTCAGTAAATGTGTTGCATATTAGTAAAAATGGCAACTTCAACAAGGAAGATTTAGAAGACGTGGATGTCCTGAAACATTAATTAAAATAATGAATTAACACTGAATTACATGTATAGTATGTAATGATTTATGTTGTTCTTCATCTGTAAGAAAATGCCAAAACCACTTCAGCTGAGTCCCTTCTTGAATGCAATAGTTAAACGTTAGTAATAGATTATGCCTGAAAATGCCTATTGGTTGTGCACAACATTTGTAATTGACATTATGCTTTATCTTAACATTAGTAATGAGCCATATGCGTTAGCTTAAAATGTGCAATAAGCCGAATACTAACTTATTAACATTTAACTACTGTAGTAAAAAGCTTTCCCCTGCAGGGTATAACATGAATTCTGTTATCAATGCTCTTAGGTGGACCCAGGTGTGTGGCAGAGATTTAGTTGTCTTATCTTTACCAAATCTGTCAAAACATAGCCATGTCATCTTTCCTCTATTATTTTAAGGATATTACATAAATAATTCTGCGTTGATGCAATTGAAGGACAAAAGGCCTCTTGGAGCCGCTAAAGAAAATACACAAAGAGCGTCTGTCAGTCTACCAGATTATTTGGTCTGTCTTGATCTGTCCAGCGTCGTAAAAGAGCGAAAGTTTCATATTTCATACATATTTCATACAGACATTACTGCCTTAGAAGATGAAATGCCAAGAAGAGCTAACAGCTGTGCGGAAGTCCAGTACAAACAAGGTTCTGATGAATAGTTGGGCATGCTTTTATAAATATTTAGGAACAATGAGTTTTCTCAAGTCTATTGTTTTGACGATTCAAGACAGAAAATTCTCCAGACGTGAATCAATACTGACAGTTAAATCTGTGTTTACTGTACATGAGCCCACAATTCACAGTGTATATATACAAAGCGCTGAAGCGGTTACAGTTAACATGTATTAAGGAAAAAAAATTATATCTAACACAATAATACTTCATAGGTTATTTTAACACTAGCAAGCCTTATATAGTTGCACCAATAGATAGATGCAATAAACTCAGTATTACACTCTAATAGGCCACATTTTACTTTAAAAGTGGCTATGTTTTATGCCAGATTTGGTTCTAGTGGTCTAATCTCCCGACTCTGGACCACATGTGCCCCGGCGATTGCGGTTTGAGCCCTGGCTCAGCCATTGTCTGAAATATACAAAAATATACAATTTTAACCCCCCCCAACATGAACCCCAGTCCCCATACCACCCTCCCCTGCTAACCATCCCGACCCACACACCCACCACCCCCACCCGCCCACCCTACGCAGAACACCTAGACAGACCACCAACACACTAACATAAAAACAAATACATACAAAAACAGGAGGAAAATACAGTTGGTGGACTAGGAGCTTCATATGATCTGACTCAGGTCAGAAGGGAGCCTCTGCAAGCTATTTAAATAGGAAATAAATATCTGCCATCTTTCTAGAAATTTAGATTGTGATCCTCTCATGGAATACTTAATTTTCTCAAGTTTTAAAAATGACATGACATCACATAGCCACTGAGAGGCTAAGGGTGGCTGAGAGGACTTCCACTGCAGCAAAATTCTGCATCGTGCCAATAATGTAGTAAAAGCAATGATATCAGCATTTTTATAATTCAGCAAGAGGGAGTCCCTGGGACTCCAAACACTGCTATCAGGGGGCATCGCGTTAGATTGATTTTGAGTGCTTCTGAAAGGGTATAGAATACAAAGGTCCAGTAATAGCTCAATTTCGAGCAGGTAAAAAACATATGGTAGAGGTTGCATGGGGAGGAATGACACTTGTCACACACATCCATCACTGTTGGATACATTTTGGACGGCCTTGACTTAGAGTAATGAACTCTGTTGGTCACCTTGAACTGAATAAGTCCAAGTCGAGCACAAGATGAAGTGGAACTTGATCTATCGATCACTCCATCCCAGAAATCATTCAAAAATTCAAGACCCATTTCCTGCTCACTTTACTTCAACAACCTTCTGTGTACCTGAAAGGTTCTTTACCTGTTCATGGTTTCACCTGGAACCCTCAGATCAAATGAAAAACCTTGCTAGAACCCTTTTTTTAGATTGTAAAGAAATCAAAGCATCATGCTTAAAGTTTTATGTAAAAAATTCCAAGATTTAGAGGCACGGTAGACAAAAGCAGTTTTCCCCAGCTCAGAATGAGACTCACACTAACCTGTTTTGTGAGCCCTGCTGGTTTTCCAGTTTATTTTTTAATAAAGCCTTATATACAAACGTTAACCAATTTCTAGCCCCTCTGGAGACCAGGGAGTCCCTGCCAACTGAAGTGTAAAAACGGAAATGATGAGTGTGGAAATTTGCATTATATAATGTAAAGCTGTGTCTAGGGCTTTTAGCACTGACACTGAATCATGCATGTATATAGCACATTTCCATAGTCTAGAACTGACATAAAAGTAGCTTCTATGATTTCAATTCTAATTTGATAAGACAGGCAGAAGCGTCATGCACCTATTTTTTTGTAACACATGGAAACATGTTCCCACAAATACAGATATTTAAATGAAAATCCACTTGGCTCAAAAAATTGAGGACAGGCACGATATGTTTCTGATTAAGAAGTTTGAAACTCAACTTCTTCACCAATTCAGCAAAAATAATATTATTAATCTTTTATGTGTTTTGAATGAAAGATCATCATTTATCCAAAGTCCAGGTATTAGTACAAGGGAACACATTCCATAAACAAACCATCTGGAGTACTAACTTTGAGCTAATGTTAATTTCTAGACATAAAGAATATTATGTATTTTGTTTTGATTACATTCAGCACTAGCTTAAGGAATATAATGAAATGTTTTAAGTATAGGAAGTCAGACTGGATATAAGCTAAAGCCTGAGCAAGGAATGGGGCAGCAGCTAACAGTATTGTGTCTTCAGCATACAAAAGTTAGTTTCTCGAAGAGTTAAAGATATAATTTCCAGTATATAGACAGTGAATAACAGAATCATTGAGAAGCAAACCATGAGGAACTCCCCTTTTAATTACAAGGAAATTAGACTGAAGTGATCATAATGGGTTACAATGGCCTGGGTTCTATGAGCCTTCTCAGCCCATCCAAGTGAGGTCAATTTCTAAATCAAAATCGAATTATCAACTCTATCAAAAGCTGTTGACAGGAAAATGAACTGGGCAAAACAAGTGCCCTTGCAATTTCATTTCCCACGTTCCTCTCCTCAATGCAGGACAGCAGTGTTGTGTTGCCAGCTTGCACTGCAAGCTCTCCCCAATAAACACTGTATCAGTGTAATGTTTTCTAACATTACAAAAATATTAGATGCTATTTCTCAATTACTGTAAGCTATTATCCAACTCAAATACTCAAGTGGGATGAAACAAATTAGCATTGGATACTAGCTGTGACATACTCTACATTGATTGATTGATTGATTGTTGCCAGTTCGATTCCCGACTGAGCCAAATGTTGTTGTGTCCTTGGGCAAGACACTTTACCCTAATTGCTCCCAGGTCGTTGCTGTAAATAAGAAATTGTTCTTAGTCAACTCACCTGGTTAAATAAAGGTTAAATTAAAATTAAAATTAAATTGATTGATTGATTGATTGATTGATTGATTGAGTTGTTTATTTAAGTGTCCTGCACCTATGGTGGCCAGCCCGTTTGGGCTTACAAGACACTAAACCACACATAAACAACAAACATAATGATCACATGGTCAGTCACATCATACATGTCAAGAAATTCAGCATATCAGAACATCTATTCTTGAAACAAATGAAACATTATTATGAGGGATATAGTGTCCTGTGTCTTAGTTTCCAATCATTTTCTATAAATCTTGACAAAAATACAAAAAGCCAGCTCAACATATTACCTTCAGATAACCAAAACAAATCAGGATTCCTCAACTGCATTCTTTCAAACAACTGATTCCTCAAATTGCTATCAATACCTAGGGCAACGGAATACGAAATGAAATTAATCTTCAACAACACCAAGGTCACAGAATCCAATAAACAATGCTCTTCTGAAATACCTTTATACCTGCCTACCTCAACTGCCAAAGGCAAGGTACCAGTTCTTAACTGAGCATAGAGGGACCTCTGCCCTCTCCATAAAATGTAATTGTATATAAGGCTCAGTGTTGTACTCTTCTTCAAATTGGACATACGTAGTTTCTAAGCTTAGGCTTATTCCAAATCTCAGCCTTCCATTGTTCGATAAGAATATTTTGTAGTTTTTCTTTAACTATATTTATCTTACACAACATATTTTCATTATAAATACAATTTAAATCAGAAAGAGAAAATATTGTAGAAACCTCTCTTGACCAAGTGTAGCCATGTGCTTTGTCCCAGTTAAAACTCCTTTTGATAACCTTTCCTCTGACAACTGGACCAGGCGGTTCCACAGCCGAACTATTTCACATCTCTGTTTAACATGACATGAGACCCATCCCATGTCCCCTTCAATAGCCCGCTTAGCTGTATATTTATGCACCCCAAGAAAACACCTCATAGCTTGACTCTGGATAGCATCACTGTCAGGGGTATCCTTAAAACCCCACACTCTTGCAGCATAAAATAAAATTGATCCAACCAATAAATCATAAAGTTTTGAAAATATTGAAAATCCAGGATCAGGACACAATTTCCTTTTATTCATCACAGACCCTGACACTCTGCTTGCTGAGTCTGACAAAACTTTACGTCCCTCTGAGAAACACATGCTCATTAAATAGGAACCCAAGATATTTATAAGAACTGGTGTACTTTAAAGGTATGGATCCAAACTGGAAGATATGATCACTTTGCTGCTCACATCACTTTATAAAATGTATAATCTGAATTTTTTCAAAATTAATGGCACGTCTCCATTTACTGTACTAAACCGTACACTCATAATATCCAGCATTCTTTGAAAATGAATATCTTGCTCTGCAACCAATAAAATATTAAAATTCATTTTATCAACTGGTATACCTAACTCGGCTGAGAGCTAAAGATTTACATAAAGGGCAAATAAAGTGGGTGAGAGCAATTCTCTTTGCTTCACAACAAATGGTGTTGAAAACCAACCTGTCATGTTTAACTGTAAACATGCAACTGGGGCTTTGTACAAAGCTTTGATTGCGTTATAAAATTTACCATCAATACCAGAGCAAATTAACTTATACTCCAAAAGATCTCTATCGATCCAATGAAAGGCTTGCTTGAAATCAACAAAACAAGCAAATGTACTTTTGCCTTCTGGTAGTCCAGCCCTCACCACAGAAGATATAGCATAAATGTGATCAATACATGCCCTGATTTTCCTAAAACCATTCTGCTCATCTACCAACACAGCGTAATACTCTAGATCATTATTAAGTCTAATATTAAGGACCCCTGAGTACATTTAATAAACTGTACTAATCAGGCTAATACCTCTGTAATTTAGTGGCACTCTAGGTCAGCTTTTGCAGATTTTTGAATGGGTTTAATTATGGACTTGTTCCAAACAGATGGCATATGATAGTGCCATTCTGAAAGCATGTTTGACATAGAGAATGTAAAGTGTTCAACATATTAGGGGCTTTAAGGACCTCATTAGGGATGTTATCCGCACTCAAACCCTCAGCACCTCCTTCACTCTAATCTCACTATTTAACATGGTTTGAGCAATGCTGTGTTGCTCATCCCATTTTCAAAATCAACTTTTAATATACACGTTTAATTTAAAAACTGGTCGTTAAATGGAGGAGGGATGTTGTGTGCATACAAATTACTATACTCTGTTTTTTTATATCTGGTTGGTCTCAAATGACGATTCACCATTTTCCATTAGAATCTCCATTGGTTTCAGTTTGTTCTTTTTTGGACCTACTTTATGTATTTCTCTCCAAAATTGTTGTGGATAGCTGAGTTGTAATTGCTCTAATTGGAGAGCGGGTTTTCTTTTAAAGCGTCTCTTGAAGAATCTCAGCCTTTTATCAAACTGGAATTAACATTTAAATACCATTTTTAAGTTCCTTCTCTTCTCCTTACACTTGAGAAATCTTTTCTCTGCTAAACGCAGATTAACCCAGAAGTTATTTAATTCATTATTCCAATATGTCTGTTTAATTCTGTAGTACTTCTTCCCATCATCCTTTTTTACAGTGCAATACTTATCAATTTCATTACACAAAAGGTTAAAGAGAAAATGATAACTGTAATCAACATTATCCTCCGTTTTCTGGCCCTTCCCCAAATTTTCTATGACCTCAATGAAAGCTTTACAACACATCTCAGATGAAAGACAATTAGTAGAAAAGATTATATTTTATCAAGGCAGCCTGAACCACAATATCTTTGTAGTGTGTCGGTATTCAATTGAACACTTTATAGGTGTTGATATGAGAACCAACAAAAAGTGTTGAATTAACATTTCCCAACACCAATCACACTTAAATGATACACTAGATCAGTGTAATTGTACACCGATAATGTTCACTAAAAAATCAGTAATCTAATCATTTTGATAGTAAGATGTACCATCCTTGAGTGTGTTTGAAACAGCTCTTGTACCACAATGACAGTAAAATTTCTATATTATTTTACAAATTGATTTACAACTGAAAGGATATCCACCAGTTGTAATGTTATGTCACCCACAACCTGCATTCAATAGACTTGCAATGGTGAAGTGTTTACAAACTGAACAAGACTAGCTGAACTACTATACTGACGGAAACACTCATCTCAGTATTGTTTGCAATTAATAAAACAGTTTGTATTAGGTTTGATAAGTAAAACAAAATATATTAAATCAAACTATTCTTAAAAATTAAACTTACAGCAAAGCATCCTGTGAAATTTTTATGGATTTGCACAACAAATACAAACACTCATAACTTGTGTGTGTTAAAGTGACACTCTGACAACTAACACTGTTTTTGTACACCAACACTAGAGTTCTGTTACACAAGGGTGTGTTGATTTAACACCTCAAAAAATCAACACTAGCCAATGTAGAGCACAGCCAACACTCTTATCGAACAACAGATTGTTTTAAAAACACCTTATAAAAAACTGCATAGCACCAGTACATGAACACTGGCGATTTTGCTGTGTTTGAAATTAGCAAATCAGGGGTCCGCATTGGCGTAATGGTCAAATCACTGCATTGCAGGACAGTCTAAATCATGACAGTCAGTGGATCGAACCTGACTGTGGGTTCTGTGAATTGGCATTGCGCTGTCTGGAATTTGGGTTAGATAAATCTGATTATCTATCCTGCCGTATCACTCACCAGCGACTCCTTACAGATCGGGCACCTGTAGATTGAATTGAACAAGTATAGCTGGTGAACGTAATCATCCCGTGCATGATTTGACTAAAGGACTCCATTTTGGATGAGCAGTGTGAAAAAGAATTGGCGGCTGGGCGACATGTTGTTGGATGAACCACCACGCACGCGTCCCTCGCCATCCCATATTTCTGTCCAAAGAGTTGCAGAGCTGCCAACAAGGCAGGGTTAGTGGGAATTGTTTTTTTGATTTGCACACATTCCATTCACTCCGGTTCTGAGCGTAATACGAGCCCGTCCTCCCCAATTAAGATCCACCGACCGCGGCTGATATATATATATATATATATTGCTAATCAAGAACAGGTCAGACCCTGGCAATATAATTTGAGGTGACAAATGCAATAATTAAACTCAAGCAAACCTCATGCTGTGCCTGTCATGTACATGTCTTAACATTGCCATGGATTAAAAGTTTTGAGACTTATGACAGAATTTTAAGTACTTTGCGGATTTGAAACAGACAGACAATTGTATATGTAAAATACCACCAACAAAAATGTTGTTCCAAAACCAGCTTTACAAGAGGTTTTAAAAATAGATTCTGTTTGACTCTATGATGTAGAGCAAGGCATTGTTGGCTGTATAAATTGATGCAGATAGAATATTGGGGAATGATGTTAGAGGCAGGCATTTGTGAAAATTCTATGAAAGTTGGGACAGTATGGAAAATGCAAAACACAAAAACAAACAGTCATTTAAAAATCTGGTTCACCCTGTACTATATTGAAAACACAATTCAATATCAATATTCATATTCAAGAAATGCTTAGGAATTTAGAGTTTGAATAATTGAACAAGCTTTTTTATAGTTTACATTTACACAGACATTTTTAGTTGCTACTCATTGCTTTCCCATCCAGCAACCACCAGTTCACATCCTGTTAACCTTTTTACAGCATACCCCTGGTGACTACAACAGTCCTTTCAGTTCTGGCCAAACGTACACTACAGGCTATATAGGTCCCTGATTACAAACCCCCACACGTGTGTGTGGAAGTTAATTACCTACAATGAGCTATGTCTTGTTTATTCGGCTACCCAATAAGAGGAAAGGACCTACACCCTGAGTGTTTCAGAAGATGGCATCAGCGTCCCACAGTGCCCGGGGTGGGTAATCGGGAGAACCGGGAGAGTTCCCGGTGGGCCGCTAGTTGTTGGGCCGGTAAGGTGGTTCGTGAAAAACTATTTTATAATCGCTATACTTGTTGTAATTCGGACTGGGCCACCTGCCTGCAGATGTGAGGTAGTGCGGCCCACTCTTCGAGCGCACCTCTCATTCACGTCACACACAAACACAAGAGCTTCTACGCACCCACAGTCCACATCAAACGAGCCTTCAAAATAGAATTGGTCACCAGACCAGGAATGTCACTTAATATTTAATAAACTAAGTGGGTAAACGATAATTATGTTAATAATGTTTATCTAAATTATAATCGCACCAACCTCTTTGCCAAAGTGGAATCACGAATGTTTACTCTCTGCGCGTGATTAATTTACCGG
>JACXGM010039175.1:0-10645 GCA_016801145.1 Umbra pygmaea
GATGAGTGGAGGGTAAGTAACCCTGTGGTGGATGAGTGGAGGGTAGGTAACCCTTTGGTGGATGACTACACCGCGTTCCAAATGATTATGCAAATATTATTTTACACTGACTTTGCTAAATAGTTGATGCAAATGACAGTCAGTATAATTTTCAAGTCACCAATCGTTAGGGTATAAGTCGAATTTAATTGAACACCCCTGATCCAATGAAAACAGTATTTTATTTTTTTAAATAAAAATAAAAATAAATGCATTCTACCAAATTATTAAATTTGAAAAAAAAGAACTGAAAATTGTCATTTGTTGAATTTGCAGCATTAGGAAGTCATATTTACTAAAATCAAAAGCTATTTGAATCAAACACATCTTAACAGGGCAAGTTAAATGTTAACATAGGACCCCTTCTTTGATATCACCTTCACTATTCTTGCATCCATTGAACTTGTGAGTTTATGGAGAGTTTTTGCTCGAATTTCTTTGCAGGATGTCAGAATAGCCTCCCAGAGCTGCTGTTTTGATGTGAACTGCCTCACACCCTCATAGATCTTTTGAGGTGGGCAGTGCTTTCAGCTCCCTGAAGACATTGTTCTCCTCGGCTCCCGTGTTGGCTCACCCTGACCCATTGTTGCCCTTTGTGGTGGAGGTGGATGCTTCAGAGACCAGGAATGGGTATTGAAGTCCCCGCATTTACGTTTGCCTGCTTACTCCATCCTTGTGCCTTTTCCTCTAAGAAGCTCACTTCCGGGGGGGTGGAATACACGGTTTTTGGGGTGTTCAAATTCCTGAGGAGAGTGAACGATTTCACTTATAGGTTACAGCTCTCTGTTAATTACCATGTTAACCCCTTGTTTAGGCCTGCACGATTCAGGGAAAAGTATGAATCACAATTCTTTTGCTTAGAATTGATATCACAATTCTCTGGCACAATTCTTTTCTCACGAAGTATAATGTTTATTGCACATATGAACCACGACAAAACAAAACAGTACCAAACATAGATTTTTTTTGGCACTTATAGCACATTGCGCATCACCACAAGCCTGTAAACATAGAGGGTTCAATGAATAAAGAAAGTACAGACTGGCCATTTAAGTACAGTAGGCTACCAAAAATAGTGACATATAACACTTTGAACTAAATTTGGCCCTGATACAGGCTCTATCTGAACTCCTTAAACATGTCTGAACAATCTTTTATTATAATCGAAGTCATTTAAAATTAAATCGAGAACAGGGATGAATCGAGATCGTGATTTTATAACGATTTATCGTGCAGGCCTACCCTTGTTTCAGGTCTCTCGTCAAACCGGTACTGGCAGGGACCTTCCGTGACGCTGTGGCACTGGAAGTCGAGGGTGGGCTGGCATACACCATCCGGTCCATCCTAGATATGAGGCGTCAGGGTGGGGCTCTCCAGTACCTCGTTGATTGGGAGGGTTATGGCCCTGATGAGCGGTGCAGGACGTTCTGGATCCCTCTCTCCTGCATAATTCCAACCTCCGCCGGCCAGAGATTCCTGTGCGGTGCCCTCGTGGTCATCCTAGGGGCCAGGGGCTATGCGCCACTGGGGCGTCGCTTCAGGGGTGGAGTACTGTCACGTTTCCCTCTGGTATGGCTCCACCTGGTACATTACAGCTCTGGCTGTTGACATCGCAAGCCTTCTGATGCCACCGTCCCTTCCCTGCACCCTGTTGTTTATTGTATAGTCAGTATGTGTACTGTATGTCAGTTCCCCCTTTCTTGGTTTCCCTGTAAGTTATTGTTTCCTGTGAGGCTTTAGAAGAGAGAATACCAATGGGTTCTGCGCTAGACTTATTAATACCTGCTTGCAAGCAGAGGAACTTAATTTGCCAGGCTGCGTCTGCAATTTGAAGTAATTAAATACTTGTTGGACTTTATCCTACGTTTGACTCCTGCCTATATCTACAATTACAGCAGATCACATGTAACCACACAAGCCCACAACTTATCCAACGTCTTAACCTGAGGGATCGTCTAAGACCAGCTGTAAGAAAACAGTAAGAAAAGATCTCAGAGAAGCTGATCTTGCCCTTGCTATGGTCTTCACCTGACTGCAGTTCAGCATTGTAAACAAGTGCAGTGAGCAGATGCTCCCCTTGGATAGGCCCTGTGTGCTCTTCACAACTACTGTAAATCCCAGTTTTAACGCTACCAAGCAGTAACTCAGTAAAAATCTTTGAAATTGCTATGTTGCTGTACGCTGTTTATGGACTAAGCTCACGACAACCCCCTTCAAGACAATTTGCCTCCTTTTTTCTTTCTCTCTCCTCCAACTCATCACCTACCCAGATGTTCCAAGTGCCATCACAAACTTCATTCTCTCTCCACTGTCTTGATTTTCTTCCCTTCCCAATTCCCTCGCTAATCCTGCCTTGTCGGCAGCTCAGCAACTCTTTGTACAGATCGTTGGGATGGTGAACCACATGTTGCCCAAGACGCGGATTCTTTTTGCACCGATTACCCAACACGGAAGCCTTTAGTCGGGTCATGCGCGGGATGATTACGTTCACACACTATACTTCCGTGATTTTATATACAGGCGCCCGATCTGCATACAAGGAGTCCCTAGTGAGTGACATGGCAAAGTAGATCATTCAACTTATCTATCCCAAATTCCGGGCAGCGCTATACCAAATTGGCCAGGGGAAAGTCAGAAAACCCATGGTCAGGTTCGGACCCATGACCATCGTGATGTAGACTGTGCTGCAATTCAGCGACTTACGCCAAATACGGCACGTGGACCCTGTCTCTCGCCACTTCTATCCTACCGTCTCTCCCATCTGCAAAATCATTCTAACTTTTGCCCTCCCTTCCAGCTGTGTCACTAAGTGACTCGCTGTGAGTGTACTGAAAAAGGCTGCAGGCAAACTAAACTTCTGGATGACCTATCATCGTTTCACTTCCTCCAATCTACCGCTTCCTCTCGATCTGCTGTTAAAGGCAGATTAAATTAATACAAAAGCATTTGTGAACTTCTCTCTCCTCATCTTCTCTCCTCATGTCTCCAGCCCCTCTCTCATCCCTTGATGTGAACGCCTTTGAATAGTTGATAACATCCACACCTCATTCACTGAGCCTATTGAGTCCACTAGTCCCATTCAAACCAAACATGTCCTTGTATTAAACTCTTTTCCCCACTCTCAACCGGAGTAACTGTACAATAGGTTATGCCTCCTCACCTTTAAACCTGCCCCCCTTGACCCAATGGCCTCCTAACTCTCATGTTGTTTTTCTCAGAACTATCTCCTCCACACGAACCAGACTTCAAGATGGGTCACTCAACCCAAATCACCAGCTGTATCACAGAGGCTCATTGCTCAAGCATATTTACTCTCCTCTATTCTTGTCCCACTCAACCCAAATCACCACCTGTATCACAGAGGCTCATTGCTCAAGCATATTTACTCTCCTCTATTCTTGTCCCACTCAACCCAAATCACCAGCTGTATCACAGAGGCTCATTGCTCAAGCATATTTACTCTCCTCTATTCTTGTCCCACTCAACCCAAATCACCACCTGTATCACAGAGGCTCATTGCTCAAGCATATTTACTCTCCTCTATTCTTGTCCCACTTCCTAAAAACTGTGGCATGACACTGTACCCTCCTCATATTTATTTCTTAAAAGAGGAAGAGGGGCATGTGTTAAGCTAGGATTTACATACAACCCCTGCAAGGTCTACAGAATGCTGTAACCTGCCTGATAACCAACCTTTACAAGTTACCCCTTGTCATCCCAGGGGAAAGCTATGTCCCTGTCTATTTTCAAAACAATTCTCCAATCCAACATTTTTAAATAGAATCTAACATAACTTCTCTGCCAAATTTTGTGAATTAATGCTTGCCACAGTTTTTTTCCTGATCCAGCACTGAATTTGCTGATAGGTACTTCATTGTGTAAGTTAAACGAACTATTAATGGGTTTTGTGTACTTGCCATATGGCTATCATCAGATGAATATAAGAATGTCTGCTGAAAGCCTTGTCTTTTTATATTATAAAAAAGCAAAATCATTTGACCACCACTTGCTGGGAGTTAAGTTACTACGTTCGAGAACCGTTTTAAATATGAACATTTTTGAAGAACCCCTAAATGTACAATTTTGGATTTCTTCAATTTTGAGTGTAGAAAAAGATGGAATGACTCACCTCCTCCCCCTCCCAACAGAGTCTTGTTGGCTGAAAGATAAAACACGGAGGAAAACATCATGAGAAAACAGTCTTTATAATGCAAATATACCTTCTGGCTGGCAGGACTACATTTTTCAGATTAATTTAGAATAAACCTTCAAAATTTTTCACAAACTTCCTAGAAACTAACAGCGGATTGGTTGCAGCCATGTATACATGTACAGCTCTGAGATTGGTCTGCTACTTGTTCACCTCAACATATGACCTTTGACCTAAGTGATCTCACAAGCTCCATCACAAGCCTTCATCACGCTATTGATTTCCAGGCCAGTTGGAATAAAATGCTGTTATTTTCAATTCCCGCCCTGCCGCCAGAAATCATGATCCTCCAATACTAAGTAACTTTTAACATGACAGATTTGGTCGATATGAGACCACAGCACCACACTGGCAGGCCCCGGCAGCACAGCCCACTGGTTCATAGTGTAATTATTCCAGACAGCTACAGTAGGCATCCAGGAAGATACAGAACAACATGGCTAAATAACCGGAGAGAGGAGAGGCCGGAGGAACTCCATGAACCTTGTTTTGTTGCGTCTGGTATATTAAAAATGTTACAGTATGTACACTACTTCATGGACAGGGAAGCTATTCTGTTCATCTTCACTATAGACAGAAAAAGAGAGAGAAGAAAAATAGGAGATAAAAAAGCGAGGGCCTATCTAAAATAAAATATGTTCATGTTCCCAACAATTAGGTTTTTACACCAAACTGATACAGATAAAAAGCAGTGTGATGATCTGAAATTATCTTGTATTTTTAGAGATGTTTTTATATACTGAATTAAAATATAATATTCAATGTGCTTTTACAATATTCTCAATAGTTAACAGAATAGAAAATATCCCTGTTATTGGAACCTGTATTCTAGCAAACAGCTGGCAAACCCATTTAATGGAACACTCTGTAGGCTACCCTACCTAATGAGATTATTATGGATAAGAGTAAGATTATTTTTATTTGTCAAATGGCAGCCACACATCAATCACCTGTCACCAGTATTTATTGGAAAGGAGCATCAAGCTCATCTGTGCACATTCACCACCACCCTAAGAAGTCATTATTTATTTAATATAGCAAGAGAACTACATACTAACCCAATTAGTAGTGGGCGGAACAAAGAAAATAATTAGAGTGACTCCAATGGTACTATAAGATGAACATTATTCTATCAATACTTTGTTCTGAAATGCATTTCCACCACATTTCTTTCAAACTGAAAACTATCTCACTATGTCAAACAATCAGAATGTTTTCATCTCACAACACATGGCATACAACATGACTTTACTTGCTATAGAAACCGTGGGTAAAAATGTGTCTGGATAGAGAGACAGATGTAGGTGTTCAGAGACGTATATGTGGCAGAGAGGACCCATTCACTTCTATAGAAAAATTGAATATGGAATGACAGACGTAATAAAACTCACGGAGTTGCAGATAAACTAGAACTAAAGGTAGGCCACAGTTTTGGGGACAGAATCCCTCTAGAAGTCTCTATTCATATCGTCTTAGAGTGGAGAAAGAGGCATCAGAATGGCAGCATCTGTCTGTCCCTCTGGGAGACAAAGGCATCAAAGCAGAGCCCAGCGCGCATGCAGCCAAAAAATGCTCATGTGCATGCACAACCACGTATTCACACACACTCATGTAGCTCTCACTCACACACACACACACACACACACACACACAACCACACACACACGAACATACACGTGCTCAAAAACACACATGCAAAGCACACGCGCACACAGACACGGAGCGACAAGATTGGATGTTGAGGTAACCATGGCAACTCCAAAGCCCAAAGGTTTGTTACTGAAACCTAGTTAATTAGAGAGAGGGAGCAAGAGAGAGAGAGAGAGAGAGAGAGAGAGAGAGAGAGAGAGAGAGAGAGAGAGAGAGAGAGAGAGAGAGAGAGAGAGAGAGAGAGAGAGAGAGAGAGAGAGAGAGAGAGAGAGAGAGGAGGACATGGTGCGAGAAAGAGGTAAAATAAGTATTTAGTCTGTGGAGCCTCTCCTATTTTGTGTAGATGAAAGACAGAAGAACAAAGTGAGGCAATGCATCAGAGTGCCATTGTGCACGTCGACCCAGGTTCATTCCCTGATCTCCACATACTGGCCATGGTCGGTGCAAAATGTCTCAGGATTATCCAAGTTGAGGGGAAAAATGGCTGGTGAGAGTTGCATTCATGTGGCGCTTTAGCAATTATTTGTTGTGGGTCGGGCACTTGCAGTCTAATTGTGGTCATTAGCAGCAAAAGTGTTTTCTTCCAAGTGCATTGGCCCCAGTTGATTCCTACTTGAGCACGCAGTTTTAAATAAGAAACAGCCCAGTATGGTGGGACTTATTTCAGAAGGCACATCCTAATCTTTGACTCTCCTGAGCACAAACTCTCAGTGGAGATCATGAAATTGAGAAACGAAAGACGTCATATTCGGGGGCAAAGGGGGGGATATTAAAAAGTGAAACAGAAACTGACAAAAAGGGAGTTAAAGACAGAGTGAGAAAGGGGGAGAGAGAGTGAGAGAGAAGGTGAGAGGGTGGGAAGATGGATAGGGGTGTACCGCTGTTTCCTCAGGGAGAAAGGTTTACCATCTGTTAAAACTCCTATGTATCATCCACTCCAGAAAAATAAATGTAAGTGTGTGAATGTGTGTGAGAAACTGTGAATTTAAGTACTAAAATTATCCTTTAAAAAGTGTTGATGATTAACTCAATATCTGTTAGAGTCAGGTAAAGCGGTGAGTGATACAATTTTCTTTCTAGAGGGAGGTGGCACTTGCAAAACAGAGAGTAAGAAAGAGAGAGCGATGGAGGGAGGGTCAACAGATAGAGAAGAGAGGGAGGGCCAATAGAAAGGAGGGGGTGAGAGAAAGAGACAGAGGGAGACAGAGAGGAGGGTAGAGAGGAGAAAGAGCCACATAACATTCTGGGAACATAAAATAAAAAGATGGAGTGTACCTTCTCCTGCTGCAAAGGTAAGTAATGAGGTTATGACTGGACACAGAGAGAGAGGGAGAATCAAGCAGAGAAATAGGTGGTATATACCAGGCTTGGCTGGCTGAAAGGATGGGACAGGGCAGGGGTGAAAAGATATATTGAAAGAAAGGAGAAGGAAAAACTGGAAAGAAAAACTTGCTGTGAGAGTGGAAGTGAGATTATATATACCTGATGGTACCAGTGTTTTTTAGTGTGTGTGTGTGTGTGTGTGTGTGTGTGTGTGTTTGGAGTTTGAGGTGTGGTACTTCTTAACTGGTATTGTGTTTTAAGGGACAAACAGTACTACTGTAGTATTCTGGTGTTGTGTTTTAGGGACAAACAGTACTACTGTAGTATTCTGGTGTTGTGTTTTAGGGACAGACAGTACTACTGTAGTAATCTGGTGTTGTGTTTTAAGAGACAAACAGTACTATTGTAGTATTCTGTTGGGACTTCCTCCAGCTAGTTAATTATCATGATGAGAAGGATGATGATGTTGATGAAAATTATCCGTGCAATGTTTCCAAAATCTAAAATATTCTTCGTGTTTGTTGTAAATACAACTCCACTCTTTGTTTTGTTCTCTTTGGCCTCGTGTTACTGGTCTCCTCTCTTGTTATTCCCTATACCCAGTGCAACCTGTTTGTGTATTCTTTGCCCTTCTTCCTTTTTCACTGTTTGTTACCAGATTTTTCCAATCAAACCTCTCGTATTTCTTCCCTCAATGTTTTGATTCTATACATTTAACAGTTCTTGTAAAAAGAAACTGTTGATTAATCATAGGTATATTGAAGTCTGTGAAAGACCAGAATTAAAATGTGAATATCTTCTGCTGGGAAATACTGCAGTGTATTTTTTTTTCACATTTGCTTGTGTGAAGTCCTGTGTAATTATTGCACAACTCAAATTGAATGTGCGTAAAAACGGAATGAAAAGATATAAAGTCCAAATCACAAAATAAAAATCACATTCTTTTGAACATGGTAAGAGTTCGTTGTCATTAACGATGTAATGGCTAAGATCGGCTGGTGTGACTGAAATTGACTGTGACTGAAAATGACCAACTGTCTCTGAAACAGAGCTGAATGTAGCGAACACCGTCAGTTTCACGCTCTTGAAGGTATATCCGTGCGTGCAACCCCTCGCACACACACATCGCACATTAACGCGCAGGATCACGGCACGGGCTCAAGGCACACTAGACGCAAAACAGATTTAAAGAAATTAATACATGTTAGCTTACATATCTTAGCCTATCGGTTGATGATTCTGTATGGAGTGCTGGTTATGCGTAATTATAGACGCGTAAAATATTTTTTACCAGATGTGGCTTTGAGTTTCGACTATTCTCATGTCGTATTTCAACTTGAAACTTCAAGGTTAAGTTCATGGCCATTGCTTGCCGTTACTTTTGCACTTTTATACCATGTCACAGTTACCGATCTCTGAAACAAAGCGACGCAGGGAGACAGGGAAACGAAGCGCAACGCTTATTATAATAGGTTAGTGATTAAATACACTCGCACACAGACACGCAGACGGACGGAGCATATTGCGCTGGGAAGACGGTTTCTACAGGAATAATGCATTTGGAGGGAGTTATTATGTGCTGTAGAAGAACTGAAGAGACATAGAAAGCATTCGAATCGACAAAGCCGTCCAGAAACAGGCGAACGAAAAATAGAATAAAAAAGGACTATTACGGTAGGACCGTTTCGCTATACTGGGTCTATTTATACGTTTGCCATTATTTTAAATGTTTGCAATTAAAATTAAGTCGTATCTGAATACAACAGGTGTAAAAGAGACTTAATCTGACAGACGGTTGTTTGGTGAATTATGTTTTCCTTTCTTGTTATATATAAATGTTATTATATTAAATAGGCTATTAAATTATTTAAAGTACTATCAGGTGTAGCACACTACAAGTAGACATGATTCGAGCTTACGTGTTGAGTGTGTATATGTGTGACACCTCGTTGAATGGGATAGGGGTGTATTCCTCTTGACAGAGGATAAAGTCCCTGAAGAGGGGAAAGGCAAAAACAAAGGGAAAGGAAGACAGGGCTTGGACAGGATATGGCAGGGAGGATGCCTGATTACTTGTTTTGTCATTTTAGGTGATCAACTTTAGTTTTGCTTCGTGTTTTTCTCTACTTGAACAATTTATTTTGTCTACACACACACACCAAAAAAAATAGAAATTTCATCAAAGATAAAGTCCTAAATAAAACACTTATTTTAACCCTTGCCCTGATTTGAACTTAGTCTAACCCTTAACCTAAATGCCAGCTGTAAGGCTAATTCTAACACAAAAAAATGCTTAAACAATATTTTGTAATTGAGAAACAGCCAACAGCTCCTCACTTAAAAAAATGTGTCGAATGGTACTCACTCTGATAGCAATGAGTACACATGCGCATGCACTCACAGATACACACACAGACACAGACACACAGACACAAAGACACACAGACACACAGACACACACAGACACACACAGACACACACAGACACACACAGACACACACAGACACACACAGACACACACAGACACACACAGACACACACACACACACACAGGTGCGTTTATTTAAAAGATAAAAGCAAGGGTGCATCCCCACCCTCAGCCCAATGGTGAACAATATATTTCATACACTTTCATTGGTCATTAATGTATTTAAAAACATAATTAGGCACAGTATAATGATTGAGTAAAGTGTGCCATATTACAAGTGATTGAGAGATAGATGGATAGAGAGAAAGATGGGGAATATGGAGTGAGAGGGTTGGAAATAATGAGTGAGACAAAGAGAAGGATGGAGGTAGATTGAAAAATAGAGAGAATGTGCCTTATCACAACATAACAAGGAAATGACCAAAAAATTAAACAGCACCAAGAAACTTATAAAACCAAGCTCTGCAAAGCCATTTAGGGTTATTCAATTAGACATTGGGAAGTTTAAATCACCAGGGAATAAACAGAACAATTTGAATTCTACAAGTAAGATGTCAGGAATACTGATATTTCCCAAAAATGTGCAACATTGCATGCATTTTGATATAGAGTCAGTTGCAGAATTCAAAAACAAATAATTTGTACCATGTAAAACCATGCAATAATATATAAATGTATTACTGTTTAACCAGGAATATTTTCTGATAATTATGTATAAAAACAAAACATGTTTACATAGATAATATAGTAAATAAAGACGGTAATAATCTGGGGTACAAATAAAGATGTTAGACTTTGAACAAGCATTCTGAGTTTACATAGAATCTACTGTAAATCTACTGTAAATGAAGATGCTAAACTTCTAATAAAAATTCTGCGTTTACATAGATTCAACTGTAAATAAATATCTAGGTGCATTCTGATTTTACATAGATTCTACTGTAAATAAATATATAGGAGGCATTCTGAGTTTACATAGATTCTACTGTAAATAA
>JACXGM010039176.1:0-10644 GCA_016801145.1 Umbra pygmaea
AATATGAAGATGTCACAAAGCCATGCTTACAATTATCAGCCTGCAGTGAAAAACAAACAAAATAAAACAAGATTGTAACGTAAATGCAAATGAAGCACATATTGCACATATTTGCAAGAAGAACACTCAAATATTATCTGTAATATTGGCATGTTACGTAATTCATCCTCATAAATAATACGGTAAACAGAACAAAATCCTGTTTAAAACTGATATTCTTGTCGATGACTCTGTCTGGCGGTGCAGATAGTTAAATAAATAGATGATGACAGATAGATAGATAATAAATAGATAGTATTTATTGTCCATTGGGGAATATTGTTTTCATAGTATAACTGTCGTAATCAGATACAGAAACATAGTGTTCATTTAGATATACATTTAGTTCTTTTCATTTTTAAATGTGTTTCATCGTGAGGCAAGTCTTAACCATTTTGAAATATGCAATAAATTCCATTTGTGCAGAACTATTTTCCATTTACAATTAGATTAATACCGAACTCTGTAGATTTTCAGATACAATCAAATGGATGGTTAAAAAAAGCCATGCCATCACAATGCGTAATGACGCACAATAGCTGATCTTGCACTGTTAGAATATAATAATAATAATAGCCTAATAATGCGTATTATTTAACACAGGATTTCTGGCGACTGGAACTTTTCAGATGGAACGCACTGACAGGTCAGGGATATCTCAGCCAACCCTTAGCCGGGTTATGCCAGGCGTGTTAGTCGGTATAAGGCTTGTCGCATAATTACATTAAGTTTCCGTACACCGCGGGTGAACAGTCAAACAAAAAAGCACAATTTGTCCGGTTTCCCAAATGTAATCGGTGCTATTGACTGCACTCACGTTGCCATAAGGACAATGAATGAGAATGAACATGCGTTCATTAATCGAAAGCATTTGCATTACACCAATGTCAAAATAATTTGGGATGCAGACATGTTGCTGTAATGTAGCCAATTTCCCCCCACCCGTGGCAGACACACTTTCGCAATGAAGCGCTAGACGCTTTGACATCGACTGATATCTGACCACTTTATATTTCGGCCACAGTCCAACTTTCTTACAGCGTCTGCAAGCTTTTGCCACTCCAACGCCTTTTCGCCATTGGTAATAGGCACACTGTGCCCTTCAAACAACATTTTCCTCCTCTTTTCCACCTCGCCAATAATATTTTCTACTTCACATTGAGTGAAGTGGCTTTTTTGGTTTTTCTCCGTGTTTCCCATGATTTGTCAATCAATGAATATTAATTTTGGGGCGTTTCACTGACTATTTATGGGCAAATAAAGGCGTGACATGTAGCCGCAAAAGCTGCGCTACGTATTAGAGTTGATTGGGATATATAAAGGCAAAAAGGCGTAGGACGTGCATGCGCATGCTTTTATATATCTGAATATTTCTTTATATACGCATGTCCTATATTTCGTCCGTATGCCACTTCTGACGCAAATTCACCGCAAAGTTTTATAAATGAGGCCCCTGGTGACTGTGGGGGCCATTTTAGTGCAGTGAACTGATTGTCATGTTCAAGAAACCAATTTGAAATGAATCGAGCTTTGAGACATGGTGCATTATCCTGCTGGAAGTAGCCATCAGAGGATGGGTACATGGTGGCCATAAAGGGATGGACATGGTCAGAAACAATGCTCAGGTAGGCCGTGGCATTTAAACGATGCCCAATTGGCACTAAGGGGCCTAAAGTGTGCGTAGAAAACATCCCCCACACCATTACACCACACCCACCAGCCTGCACAGTGGTAACAAGGCATGATGGATCCATGTTCTCATTCTGTTTACACCAAATTCTGACTCTACCATCTGAATGTCTCAACAGAAATCAAGACTCATCAGACCAGGCAACATTTTTCCAGTCTTCAACTGTCCAATTTTGGTGAGCTCTTGCAAATTGTAGCCTCTTTTTCCTATTTGTAGTGCAAATGAGTGGTACCCGGTGGGGTCTTCTGCTGTTGTAGCCCATCCACCTCAAGGTTGTGCGTGTTGTGGCTTCACAAATGCTTTGCTGCATACATCGGTTGTAATGAGTGGTTATTTCAGTCAAAGTTGCTCTTCTATCAGCTTGAAGCAGTCGGCCCATTCTCCACTGACCTCTAGCATCAACTAGGCATTTTCGCCCACAAGACTGTCAAAGTCAAGTCAAAGTCAAAGTGGTTTATTTATCATATGCATTGAACAACATACATCATCCTATGCAGAGAAATTCTTATTGACATGGCTCGGCGATTCTATGCAGTGGGCTTACTGACGCATACTGGATGTTTTTCCCTTTTCAAACCATTCTTTGTAAACCCTAGAAATGGTTGTGCGTGAAAATCCCAGTAACTGAGCAGATTGTGAAATACTCAGATCGGCACCAACACCCATGTCATGCTCAAAATTGCTTAAATGACCTTGTTTCCCCACTCTGACATTCAGTTTGGAGTTCAGGAGATTGTCTTGACCTGCCATGTGATTGGTTGAGTAGATAATTGCATTAATTAGAACTTGACCGGTGTTTAATGATGTGTTAAAGGTTTACAGTCTGATATATATCTTAAAGCGCTATGATAACCGGCATCCAAAGAAGAGAGAAGATGAGAAGAAGCAAATTGATACACCACATCACCGTAATCGAGTACAGGCAAGAAAGTAACAGAAACTAACCTCTTTCTTACATTAAATGAAAAACAAAACTTGTTTCTAAAGTAAAACCCAAGCTTTGTTTAGAATTTTTTCTTTAATTGAGTTATGTGAGGGCCAAAAGATAATGCATCATTAATAATGATGCCAAGATATTTATACTCTTTTACTGACACTTATCTTCATTCAAAACAGGTTTTAGTGTATGAAGCCATGACTGAACGACATCAAAAGCCGTTTGAAGCTTAAAGGAGTGTTCCACAGTAAATCAGTTTCCTAGTATACCATTTACAAACGTAACCATAGATGATTTATGTCATATACACGTCTGTTCTTTTTCAATATATCAGAGAAAAGCCGATAGTATATTTCAGTTCCTTTCGCATCCACTGGGGGGCTTCTGTATCCGTCTAAACTTGAGCTACCACAACTCCCAGAATTCCAAGCGAATTTAGTGCCCGTCCCCGTTTTGAACACACCGACACAGAACATGGGCAATTCAACAGCACATTTCTGTAGAGCTTGACGCTAGAAAGTTGTACATATTTGTTTTTGAAATTGTAGTCTAAAATCATGCATGTTTGGTGTTCTGTACCTGGTTGCAGAAATTACAAGCAAGCCCAAAAAGAAGGAGTAATCTGTCACACTTTAAAATAGGCTATAAGAATTTAGGGTTTGCAGTCGGCATTTTAGGTCGAAAGATTATGAAAGGGATCTACTTGCTAAATTAACCGACACTATAGCCCGAAAGCGGCTGAAAAGCGATGCGATCCCATCCATTTTTTTATCTAGAAAGAGTAGCCTATATATAGTACGTATAGTAATTTACACACTCAGCTAGCTACTAAATACAGCTGGCACACTACACATACAGTACAATAACATTACCACACAGACAATGTGTGCTCCATTATCAAGGTACAGAAAATAGGTTTAATAAACTTACTCATCTGTTAATTATCCTCTTGCTACGTCTTTCCATGTGTGCTGGAAAACTTCAGTGATTCAGTGACGCATATGCGGTCGTCAGTCATTTTTGGTTCAAGCCTTACAAGTAAAGCTTGTCCACGATCCCCTTCATTGTAGCAAGTGCTTTTTTTCCAGTAGACATGGATGGACATATTCCCACAGAAGCACTTAGGCAATTAGAATTAAACCGCGTTGCAACTGCATTATCTGTAGAACATATGCTGCCTTGTTGAAGCTGAATATCAAACTCCATTTGGTGTAAACGTTCTTCGGTGTACTCGGGCGCAAACATGTTGGATGTCACTCATCCAACATGTTTGGATGTCACTCAGAATGTAAAAGCTTGTTGTAAAATTCCTCATCTGCAAATCTTGGTTAGTAGCAATTGTGTTACCAGTGACTTTGTTTACGGAATCCAGAGAACATGCCGGGTGGGCGGGGCTTGGAACAAGGAAGCTGGAATTGTAGTTCTCTACATACTGAAAAAAATCATACCACCTCGTCTGTTTAGCATTAAAACGGCTGATCGAAACATCACAGAAAGACAAGCTATACCTTAAAAAATGAAGGACAACCGAGGCTTTAAGGAGTAGGTTTGAAAGCCAGATCAGTATAACAGGGATGCTTATTTTCGCGACCGAATACACGCCTGTATTCATTTTTCCTATCTCCAGAGTCCATTGGATTTCCACCGTGACGTCAGCGTGTGAAACTTCCCCACGAAATTTCAAATCTTGCTCTTACACTAGCCAGGCATGGGTGAAACATATCTCACTGTTCTACAAATGTCTGGGGGAAGCTACTAGCACCTCCAGATAGCTGTAGGGTGAAGTATCCCTTTAAGAAAGGCTTGCTGTTTAGTAGTTGCACCACAGTACATGATAGTATCATCTGCATAAAAGTAAAAATTTACATCTTGAATATCATAATCAAGACTGTTTATATAGATAGTAAATAAAAGAGGCCCCAACACAGATCCTTCAGGAACACCTTTAACAATCTCCAATAGTCCTGAATGTTTGCCTTCAGCCTGAACACTACTATAAATAGGGAGCTTCAACCATATGTGTCGGACACATAATCATGGCGTGTTTTTTCATTCATTAGGTGGTGGATGAGGTAGCGATAATCATTTGCAGGGCATTTCAAAGAGAACATACTTTCAGGGACAGGGCATATCCGTTGGCTTTTTCTAACAACTACCTGCACGAGCGGTATGGATTCAAGGGAAGGGATGGCATATATTTGTAGATTACATTGTAGTTTCATGTGCTGTGCTACATAAAATTGCCTGTCTGAGGAGAGAGAGGTAATCAAGGATGGTTGTAGAGGAAGACTGGGAAATTGAATCTGTTTTCAAGAACAATGAAACAGGCAGGGTCATAAGTGACAGTTATGCCAATAATTATTTTGATTAATACAGTCCAAACCATGTGAAGTTTTCACGCTCTCCTCAACCTTTCCCTTAACTTACCAGACACACAAGTCACAATTATTATTGTTTTATTCAGGTTGAAGCTGCCTGTTGGGGGTGGTCACATGTGGTCCCAGACTGAGAGGGCTCTAGAATGGTGTCAGCATCCTTGCAGCCAAAAAAAATAATAATAGGTTAAATACACAGTATTAGCACCTCACAGGTAGGCTGTTAAATATATAATGAGCAAACCTGTGCCTACCCTAGGCATCCTTGAAGGTACTGATGCAGTCTCCTCATCCTAGTCACCTGTGGATGGGCCTTCAACCTGACACCATGTACCTCAGTTTAATAAATCACCCCTGGGGAATAAATCAATGCTTTAAACTATGTCATACTCACAGGGTTCAGCATGATGTCTGATGGATGCAGAAAGCACACAGATTTTGGCATCACTATGAAACGTAAATATTTGGTTAGGAATGCAAGACTAAAACATTAAAAAAAGTGAAAACACACCTTTTATGAAATCATAACTTATACTAGGTGAAATTGATTCAGATGCTGTTCCCCACTCTATTCCCTCGCAACAGGCCTCCCTTTGTTCATGTCTAATGCCAGCTCTAATGCCAGCTAAAATTTATGTTGGTAGCCCTCCCCAGTGCCAACAACCTCACTCCTTTATTTGGCAACTGCAATTAATAAGCATCATGAGAAATGTTGGGCAAAGTTACTTTTAGGATTACTTTTCAGTTACTTGATGAGTTCACAAGTTTTGGGAAGTGGCTAATTAAGACAAAATTATCAGGTAAATGGAGTTCATATCTTAACAGTGACCTATAAAACTAATACAAATAGTAAAGAAAATATCAATCATGGTCACCAGTAAGATATGAACTCCAATTACCTGATCATTTTGTCTCAATTAGGGACTTCCCAAAACTTGTTAACTCATCAAGTAACTAAAAAGTAATCCTAAAAGTAACTATGCCCAACACTGATCATGAGACTGGACAGTTGTAACATCAAGCTGACTATGCTTCAGTACTTATATAGATTATGCTTACCATTCTGAACAATATTTTTATATTTTATTTTCACCTGCTGCCATGTTCTTTTCTCCTCATTTAAATTGCTGCTGTCAAAGTTAGTCATTATTCACACACACACACACATGCACGCACACACACACACATACACACGCACACCCACACACACATCATTGTATTGTGACAAGTATTTAATTAAACTTACATTGAATATAGTAATGTACATTTCCAATTAGTTGCTACTTACACATTTAGATGATCAGCAATTTCTTGCCAGCCTTTCTCTCTTGTTCGATTAATTGCTGCGGTATTCCCTTTTTTGGTAACCATATGTTTATATTCATCATATGTCTCGAGAAGCAAACGCTGCTCAGTCACAGTGAATGTCGCTGCTCTTACTTTCCCCTTATTTGACATGATAAATTGATGAATCCATGCTCCACCATCGGGGCTTCTTAAGAATGGTGTGCATGCACAATTATCTAGACTATTTGAACCTGGTTTGAATTAGTGAGATCACATGATCTTCAACTTACCGTTATGGAACCGATTTAAGCACAGCTGATTAGTTCGGTTCATTCATGGTCGGCCGTCTTGTGGTGGTCGGCCGTCTTGTGGTGGTCTGCCGTCTTGTGGTGGTCGGCCGTCTTGGGGTGGTCGGCCGTCTTGGGGTGATCGGCCGTCTTGGGGTGGTCGTCCGTCTTGTGGTGGTCGTCCGTCTTGTGGTGGTCGGCCGTCTTGTGGTGGTCGGCCGTCTTGTGGTGGTTGGCCATCTTGGGGTGGTTGGCCATCTTACGGTGGTCAGCCATCTTGCGGTGGTCGGCCATCTTGTGGTGGTCGGCCATCTTGTGACAGTCGGCCCTAACCCTACGACGAGGGGCTTTGGGACGGGGGCCAACACTCTGGATCGAAGGGCTAGGGGCTGTCACTAGCCCGCAACTACGGGGACCTAGGGGCAGAAACTGGTGCCCTAGGGGCAGGTACTGGAAGCCTAGGGGCAGGTACTGGAGGCCTAGGGGCAGGTACTGGAAGCCTAGGTGCAGGTACTGGAAGCCTAGGTGCAGGTACTGGGAGCCTAGGGGCAACTACTGGAAGCCTAGGGGCAACTACTGGAAGCTTAGCGGCACCTTCTGGGAGCCTAGGGGCACCTTCTGGGAGCCTAGGGGCAACTTCGCTAGCCTGAAAGCTTGACAGTTAAAGGGGTAGCCAGACTGAGGACTAGGGGTGTAGTTTAAGGGAGAGTGGGAAACCCTACCGGGAGGAGGAGAGGCCATCCGGGGCTGTTGTGGAGTTAGCGGTGGTGGGGTCCTCGGAATGGTCCTTCTTGTCGACTCGGTGGGGATCTCCCACTCGTCCTCCTCGTCATCCCAGAGGTCACAGTCCTCCTCAGTACCCTTCTCCCCTCCATAGCCCTTATCCCCAGTCTGCCGCGGGTGTCTTGCCGGGAACAGAGAGAGCACCAGGTCCTCCCAGGTGATAGTGGGGAAGCGGGCTCCAGAGGCCGAGGCCATCAGCAGGTCCACGTATGCCTGTAGCTCCGCGGCTCCTGTCTCAATCTCTTCCTCTGCTCCCATTTCCTCCTCCTCAGAAAGGAAAATGTCCTCCATGACAGCTCGGTCGGCTGCTCTCGCTCCCCGTCGTGGGGAGAAAGGGAGTATGCAGCCTGCGTCCCCCCGAAAAACATCCCCCCAAGAGAGAGGGCAAAGCTCTCCTCGGGTCTGCGGCTACTCCTTCGCTGCCTCTTCATTCTACGGTCGTTCATTTCTGTTACGTTCCAATGGGGAAGAGGAAAGAGGCAAGTGCAAAGCAGAATCAATCAAACGTGGTTTATTAGATAAACGAAAACAAAAGACTGCCACGAGGGGCAAAACGGATAACAACAAACAAACTGAAATACTGAGACACATACTGGTTGGAACACGTAACATCTAACAATGAACGACAAGGACAAGGAGGAAACACAAGGAATAAATACTCTACTAAAACTGATACAAACCACCTGCGCACCAAACATACTGACGTCACCTACATATAATCTGAAGAACACACAATACACGACCGAGGCACTAGAGGGAGACAACCATTACAAAACACATAGGGCAGAAACCTAAACACTAGAACACATGGAAATAAACAGTCAACTAAACCACAGTGAGAAACACTGAAATGCAATAAGGGAACATATACACAAGAGACAGTAACTGAAACAAATGAAAAGGAAGGTCATACCTGACCCTCCTCGGGCCGGATGCAACAACTTTAAAGTCTATCCTAAATGTGACTGGGTGCCAGTGTAGAGACCTGAGGACTGGCGTGATATGTTCATATTTTCTGGTTCTGCTTAGAATCCTGGCAGCAGCGTTCTGTATGAGCTGTAGCTGTCTTATGGTCTTTTTGGGAAGACCAGTGAGGAGGCCATTACATTAATCCACCCTGCAGGTGATGAACGCATGAACAAGTTTCTCTAAGTCTTGTCTGGAAACAAAGCAACTAATGCTTGAGATATTTTTAAGATGATAATATGCTGATTTAGTTATTGCTTTAACATGACTACTGAAACTAAGATCCGACTCCAGAATCACACCAAGATTCCTGACTTGATCTTTAGTTGTTTGACCCCTAGAATCAAGGTATGTGTTCACCTCGAGAACATCATCTTTGTTTCCAAATTCAATGACTTCACTTTTCTCTTTGTTTAACTGAAGAAAGTTTTGGCACATCCAACTGTTGATTTCATCAATGCATTGGCATAGGGAGTCAATGGGGCTGCACTCAAGGATGTGCTGATTACCTTTCTGATATTATTGATTTTCTCTGAGAAGAAAGAAGCAAACTCACAGCGTTTACTGTCTGAGAGCCATTTTTCTTCCTGACTGTGACAGGAGCAATATCATCAATTGCACTCTCAACTTTTGAGTTAAAGGAATCAATGAGAAAATCAACAGAGTCCGCAGATATGCTTGGTGTTAAAGACTTCATAAATAGCACCCTAGTGTTTTCATTCAGGCATCTCTTTTTGACAGACACAGATCTAGCTTAAATTTTAGGAGAGATCAATATATCAAAGAAAATACAGAAATGATCAGATAGTGCTACATCCTTAATAAGAATCGATGAAATGTTTAGGCCCTTACTGATAAGTAAGTCTAGAGTGTGTCCACGGTTGTGTGTGGATCCATGTACATGTTGAGTCAAATCAAAAGTATTAAAAACAGCTATGATATCTTTTGCCATATTGTGCTGTTAGATCACAAATGGACAGGGAAAATAGACTTTCATTTTGAAAAAGAAATTGAGACTTTACAGTTCTCATGCTAAAAAGCAGGACGTGCAGAGTCATCTTCAAGCACAAGTAGTGACAGGCTGTGACGCAGTTGTTGTGAGCTGCTGTTAAAAATAGATAAGTGGGGAAGATTTTACTTGCTGGACATTTCCAGGGATGCTACTGGTGAGATAATGTTTTGATGTTAATATTTGTCAATAGTTTAATGTTAAATGCAAATGTTAATGGTAAAAGTGCTGAAGTTAATGTAGTTAATGTCTAACTACTTTGCTCTCGTGTTAGTTCATGTAACAGTATGATAGTGGTAGCATGGGAGTAATACCATGGTACTGACTGTGCTTTTCGAAGTAATGTTGCTTAGTGAAATGAATTTAAGGTTAAGGAGAACTTATTTTCATTTGTATATTTGATGGTAGGGAGTTTGAAGTAATAGCTGTATTTTGTGTTTTGTTATCTCCTTTTTTGTAAAGGTTTTCAACCTGACATGAATAACTTCTGATTATTTGACTAACTACAAATTGTAACCAAATCTACCTAACAAAAAATCCTAACTGAACATGGGAAACTAACAAAATTAATAAAAGAAGGAAAATTAAAGAAGTTGTTGTTTGAGTTGATTCCATTTTACCCTGTTGATGGCCAAGGCCTTTTTCGAGTTTGGGCAGTAAAGTAAAATCAGTAACACTTCATTTTACGGGGTCCTTGTTACAGTGTAATTACATTAGTAAGTACACTGTAACAAGTATTGTAACAAAGTGTAACAACCCATTGTTACAGTGTAAATACATGATGTAACTGGAAGTAATTGTGGTATGTATTTACACATGTGTAACAATGATCACTTTATAGAGCTTGTTACAAATGTGTAACAAACACTGCTTGTTACCATGCATGTTACACATGTGTAACAAAGATTGCTTGTTACCATGCATGTTACACATGTGTAACAATGAAAGCTTGTTACCAATTATACTTATCCATTCCTCGACACCCGTTTTAAATATGTGCCATCATTTGGAGTCATTGACTTGATGAGTTTAGATTTGTTACATGTAAGTACCACTCAGGTTACACTTCATTTTAACTAGCTAATTCCTGTGTAATAACAGGTTGGTACATTGTAACTAGGCGTATGTTACATGTACTATGTTGTGTACTAGTGTAATAGTTCTCCCACCTTGATTGTGTTCTAGTTTTTAAATATGTGCCATCAACCTCAGTAGGTTACATAAAATCTAACATTATTTTCCATGCACAGATTACAAAACCAACAAAATGT
>JACXGM010039177.1:0-10644 GCA_016801145.1 Umbra pygmaea
CCGTATACGCAGCCCTGGAACAACAGTATGAGTGCTTAGGATTCCCAGAGGACCTCTGTCTAAAACTCTGCTCACCCGCCGGAAGACCGCTCATTCCCCAACACTCCCACTGGCGGACCGCCCGTTAAACGATGAGCAAAAAGTTAGTGGACCATCAGCTGTAACCGCCAGTGGTCCGCCAGCTCCATGTTTGCTGGGTCCGATTAATTGCACAGCCCTAATATGAATCAGTGCAAACAATATCCAATTTAAGATGTAATTTATTTGTCATTACACAAAATAGATACATTATCCCCCTTCCAACCAGAAATGGGCATAAATACAGTAATAGATTACTCTTCTGGATTGGGCTGAGTTCACAACTTTTGGGAAGTTCCTCAGTACGACCATAATGACCAGGTAAAAGTTCATAACTTACCAGTGAGCTATGAAAAACAAAAACCTTCAATTGGAACAATGGGAAACATTCTAAAATTACAGAACTTATTTTACCTGGTCATTAGTGTCTTACTGAGGAACTTCCCAAAAGTTGTGCACTTAGCCCAACCCAGAAAAGTAATTTATTACTGTATTTATGCCCATCTCTGCTTCCAACCACCCACCCGATACTCTCCAAATCACCCACTCCGGTCCACCCCACCAATCACATTACTACCAAAAAATGGCCCAAGCTAGCAGAAAAAATATATATTCACACAAGAGTTTTCTTAATGAAATTCAAATCAACACGAGTGTCCCGAGTGAAGTAACATTAAGGTAACAAAATGCAGCTTGTTCAAATGAAAATCACTCTTTCCATTTTTCTCAACAACTGTATAGGCTACTAAACTGGAATATGGGATCTATTTACATAATCCATCTATCAAAATGGGATAATCCATCAGATAGTAAAATAATTAGAACTAGGCTACTTCAAGCGATTTAGATAGGCTACAACATAGATACGTTAGATAAAGATATATTTTCGATTTTTCCCCATTGCCTATGAATTCAGCTCACCACTCCGGTCTGTTCTCTGAATGACTACATGTATCTCTATGTGGAATTCTTCATCTAATTAGGGAGGAAAATGTTAATAAATGTAGATGTTTGATATTCAATTTTAACGCTGAACTAAAAACATCTACAGCACAACAGATTACAGTAGCCAGTTTATGATGGCGTGACTCACCCAGAATTATGCCTCCGTGGATGCCTTTGCTTTTAGGCTTGGGCGACTAGAAAGTGACTGTTGACCAATTAATTGAGATTTCTGTTATTTCACCTTTGTTCTTCTAGGCTTGCTTCTTGCAGGAAAATCGTTGTCATAGATTTTAATAAGTGTCCGAAAATGTTTGTCAACGTTTCCTTTCTTTGGAAAAGCAATATCCTACTTGTTTGGCAGATCAGACAAATGCATTAAGGAAAGGACATAGCAGGGAAATGGTAAGTTTTAGGCTTTTTGCTTGGTACTGCACTCATTTCCAATTGGTTGGAATTTATTTTACATTTGTATTTTGCAAATTAATGTCATGTGCTACCGAACATAGATATCCATTATAAAGGCTAGATGTCTCGTCAGCGCTGCTGGCCAATGGAGGTCGACGTCTGCACCTGGCGGCCATCTTGCCACAGACAGCTCGCTTACTCATAACATTGTGTGTTAATGGTGCATGTACTTTGAAATAACCATAACATGCTCATTTTTCTACCGATTTTCAAACGATTTGGTTTGTTAAAAATGTCAGAGATGTAGTTATAACACTGCATACTTTTTGAAAAAAATGCATATTATATATATAAAGCATCCAGAATAATAGCCACGTTAATAACATTTGTAAGAAACTAAACCGTTTGTATATCCGTCAAGATTTCAGCGAGATAAGAGTATTAGTGATCACTCACCTTACATTAGGTACCATAGAGCCCACCAAGCTTGCCTGTGACAAGATGTCCGCCGGTGATGACGTTAGACTCAGCCATAAGTCATCTAGCCTTTATAATGGATATCTATGCTACCGAATACGGAGATTAGGCCAAGCTTCACAATTTTGTGCTCTGTGCGCCGAGTCCAAAGCTCTCGGAAATCGCGAGGCAGACTAAACGTTAGTTATCATGGCAACTGAATAAACAAAAATCTTGCCTGGTCAAAATCTATTCGTTAAGTGCAAGTCAGAAAGAAACTAAATGGAGAAATAATGATGTTGTTGTATTTTCTATGAAAATAAAAATGTAACATAAGCATTTTTTTTAAATGTGCGATCTACCAGCATTTTCTTTGCGATCGACTGGTAGATCGCGATTGACCTATTGGGCACCCCTGTCCGAGCCCGATCGGAACCCGAACATCATTTCTAAGTATCTGTCCAAAACCTGCCCGGCCCATCGGGTACCGTCGGGCTCAGATCGGGTATCCATTCTCTACTGTCCACTAGACATTTTAAATTCGGAAATATTTCGGAAAATTAATAATTAAGGTATCTGGATTTCCAAACGTACAATGTGTTTAAGCCCTGTTAAAATGCAGTGACACACACACGTAAAGAAAGTGTGATGTGTAAAATTGTCTGAGACTGTTGTTAACTCAGTGGGTTACACAGCTGCTATACATCAAACGTTAGCTTTGTAATTTTGTTGCTAGCTTGTGAACTTGGCTGTAGCCCTTGTCTGCCATAATGCAGCAATGTCAACACAACAAGAATCTTCCCGTCATTATTCATGTTTGCAATGGAGATCTTGGTGTAAATCGTTTTGTATGCAATTATTCCCTTTGTATATGTAGACTATATCGGGAAGTTATTTTAGGACAATATAATTACTACTCTACATAATACGACATTTTATTTGGTGTAACATCGTCGTCTAAACACTACAGCAGCTACCACTGAAACTACTTTCTCGCAACAGAGAATAAAGTATTTACACAGGGTGAAGATTCCCGAATTAGAAAATGTGTTATGCCTACTCGCAGATTACTGTAACAAGACCTAGACCCCCCCCCTCCCTCCATATTTTTTAATGCAGATCTACACAAATCACGTGGGTGACCTATTTTAAAGTAAAAACTGCGAATTTCGCCGAAAGATGACAAGTTTGCACCCCTGAATATGCACTAGCAGTTCATGTATTAAAAAATCACTCATATAATATGCACTACCAGTACAGGTATTAAAATATCACTCATATAATATGCACTACCAGTACATGTATTAAAATATCACTCATATAATATGCACTACCAGTACATGTATTAAAATATCACTCATATAATATGCACTACCAGTACATGTATTAAAAAATCACTCCTATAATATGCACTACCAGTACATGTATTAAAAAATCACTCCTATAATATGCACTACCAGTACATGTATAAAAAAGCATCATGTTGAACTTGGAAAAAAATGGCATTGCACATTTCCTGTCTGAAAAAGAGATTAAAAAAAAGAGACGGCCAACCAATCTCATTTCTGTGTTCAAGTGATTGCTTAGCATGTACCCACAATGCATGGTGTGGCCAATTGACAACATATGGGTAATGAAATGCCAGTTAGGTTTTCCATCTCCCGTATGTGTCTTAAAGCCGGGAGACAGTGACGAACACGCACATTTTGATTTCTTTGAGAGTAATTTAAAGGTGCACTGTATAAAATTTCACAGATTGAAAACAGAACTACTTTCTTTCATTTTGTGATATTTAATTTTTTTTAAAGCAGTATGGGACAATGATTTCCTAGACTATGCAGTACTTATCTTACATTTAAACAGGAATTACAATGAAGACATTACATTTTCTTTGTTACAAAGCACTACATAATGTAGGGAATTGGCATCCAATATAAAAAAATTATTATTAAAATATAAATGTATACAGTTTGTACTTTAAACTGGTCAGCTGGAAAGATAAATTAGTTTTGATATGGCTCAAAGTTTATAAATATAACATTTAAATTAGCCCTTAATCACTCAGGATCAGAGCGTCTGTTATATTTTGCAAAAGGTGTCAGAACACGCACACCACCTGACCAACTGAGCTAAGTGACAGTTAAATCACATGCACTTTTTTCCAGCTGTCTAACTCTTCCACTCTAACTCTAACTCTATTACTAGGTATTTAGTCAGCCACCAATTGTGCAAGTTCTTCCAACTAAAAAGATGAGAGGCCTGTCATTTTCATCATAGGTACACTTTAACTATGAGAGACAAAATGAGAAAAAAAATCCAGAAAATCACATTGTAGGATTTTTTATGAATTTATTGGTAAATTCCTCTGTAAAACAAGTATTTGGTCACATACAAACAAGCATGAGTTCTGGCTCTCACAGACCTTTAACTTCTTTAAAAGGCTCCTCTGTCCTCCACTTGTTACCTGTATTAATGGCACCTGTTTGAACTTGTTATCAGTATAAAAGACACCTGTCCACAACCTCAAACAGTCACACTCCAAACTCCACTATGGCCAAGACCAAAGAGCTGTCAAAGGACAACAAAAACAAAATTGTAGACCTGCACCAGGCTGGGAAGTCTGAATCTGCAATAGGTAAGCAGCTTGGTGTGAAGAAATCAACTGTCGGAGCAATTATAAGAAAATAAAAGACATACAAGACCATAATCTCCCTCGATCCGGGGCTCCATGCAAGAGCTCACCCCGTGGGGTCAAAATTATCACAAGAACAGTGAGCAAAAATCCCAGAACCACCCAGAACCAGACCTAGTGAATGACCTTCAGAGAGCTGGACCAAAGTAACAGAGGCTACCATCAGTAACACACTACGCCACCAGGGACTCGAATCCTGCAATGCCAGACGTGTCCCCCTGCTTAAGCCAGTACATGTCCAGGCCCATCTGAGGATTGCTAGAGAGCATTTGGATGATCCAGACGAGGACTGTAAGAATGTCATATCTTCAGATGAAACCAAAATATAACTTTTTGGTAAAAAACTTGTCGTGTTTGGAGGAGAAATAATGCTGAGATGCATCCAAAGAACAGCATACCTACTGTGAAGCATGGGGGTGGAAACATCATGCTTTGGGCCTGTTTTTCTGCAAAGGGACAAGGACGACTGATCCATGTAAAGGATAGAATGAATTGGGCCATGTATCATGAGATTTTGAGTGAAAACCTCCTTCCATCAGCAAGGGCACTGAAGATGAAACGTGGATGGGTCTTTCAGCATGACAATGATCCCAAACACACCACACAGGCAACAAAGGAGTGGCTTCGTAAGAAGCATTTCAAGGTCCTGGAGTGGTCTAGCCAGTCACCAGATCTCAAACCCATAGAAAATCTTTGGAAGAATTTGAAAGTCTGTGTTGCCCAGTGACAGCCACAAAACATCACTGCTCTAGAGGAGATCTGCATGGAGGAATGGGCCAAAATACCAGCAACAGTGTGTGAAAACCTTATGAAGACAGAAAATATTATACCTCTGTCAATGCCAACAAAGGGTATATAGCAAAGTATTGAGATTGACTTTTGTTATTGACCAAATACTTATTTTCCACCATAATTTACCAATAAATTCATAAACAAATCCTACAATGTGATTTTCTGGATTTATTTTTCTTATTTTGTCTCTCATGATAATTACAGGCCTCTCATCTTTTTAAGTGGGAGAACTTGCACAATTGATGGCTGACTAAATACTTTTTTGCCCCACTCAATCTAGAGCTTTGGTTGTACTGGACAAAACTAAATTCAATATATGTAAAAATCCTTTAAAACGTTAAGTTGCCATTTTAACATTTAAGAGCTAGACTGAATATGTATTAATTCAATTCTTCAAAAAGAACCATTCAGATATCCACAATGTCATTCTTACTAGTACAAAGATGTCACGTTTCCCATTCATGTGTATGGGGCTTTCAATTTAATTTCAGATATCCACAAATTATCAATCTTATCAAAAATAAACATTACAGATATCTGCAATAGAATTATTACTAGGTTGAACTACCACTTCAGATACCTACAATTCAATTTCTACTAGTCAAAATTTTTATTTCACATATCCTGTTAGCAGATATTCACAATAGATTTGTGGATATCTGCAATTGTATTGTTTGTAGTGATAAGTCTGATTGTAAAAATCTGAAATGTCATTTTACTACTAATAGTATCGATTGTTGATATCCGCAATTACATTTTTACTAGTCGGAATGTATTTTGGTTATTCAAAGTTAAATTATGGATATCTGGATTTTGTTTTTCATTTTGGATATATGAAGTTTTGACTAGTAACAATTGTAAAACCCACATGCATTTTTGGACAATCACTACACATTAAGTAAAGACACTTAACCAGTGATTCCTGAAGAGCAGAATTTCTGAATGAGATTATTTTCGCTGTCACCACCCCATTAGAAACCAAACTATAATATAGTTTTACAACATTTTAAATCATCCAACAAACATGAACACCTGATGTTTGCTAAACAGTACTGGCACTTCGTTACTTTGGTCACATGACAATAAAGCAGCTGTTGGTAAAGGTCGATGGCATCGGAACATTCCCAGTACCAGGATTTTCCAGACAGAACAGTGGCTGCCTCTGCCTGGACAATGAGATTTCAGTGGATCTTCAACTAAGAACATGACTGCAAGCACATGTCAAAATCAACAAAAGAATGGTTAAGGCTTGAAAATGTGTTGTTTGATTTGGAGAAGTTATACAAACTACCTAAACTATGGAAGGCTCTTACAACCCTGCTAATGTGTTCTAGAAACTAAAACAGGGCCTTTATTTGGCAGTGGTCTAAGTCATTGCCCCTCAGCATAACTGTGTCACGTTGGCCAGGGTTTGTATACTAGTCACTGCATTCAGACTTTGCCAGGGGCATGTGGGCAGCATTGCCTGGGTGGACAGGTATGTAGTCAGTCACGGGTACCTTGTTACATTGCTCTTGAGCAGTAGCGGGCAAACTTTTTTGCTTGAGGGCCACATTGAGCTTTCGAAACCAAGTGAAGGGCCGCATTTTATAATGATGCATGAAAAATAGGAAAAGTTATTTCATTAAAATGACTTCTGCCCCCTACACAATTATGTGTGTATCCTACAGAAAATAAATGTTTTTTTTGGTCACACCATTTGACTTCTCAGAATTTAATCACTACTGTTTGTTTCAAGACTATTTAGCATACTCACAGAAACCTGCGAATCATACCAGCAGCGCATATGGAAATTAATTTGAGTCAAAAATTGGTTTTCAAATATAATGAACCCTTCAAGATCTAAGAGGGTTGAAGTCCGCCTGGCACTGTGTTGATATTTTAGCTTCTGAAAGCATCATACTTTGTCCTAAAGTGAAGTGTCTTATAGTTTTGGATTCTAAAGACACTTGGCAACACGAATATGTCAACAGCAAACTTCTGTGACAATGATTTTCATGCACAATGTCATATAGAGCCAAAAAAATACAAAAATGTATGTTTAATTTTTTGTTAATTATAGTAAAATACCTGTAAACCTCGATGAACATCACTGTCAAATCCATATTGGCATCCACAGGTCTTGAGAACCAGTGTGACAACGATTGGGGGACATGTAAATAAAACACTATTAGTCAGTTTTAAGGACACAGATTAAGCCTAGTCCTGAACTAAATAATCAAGTTGAATGGAATCTCCATTGGTCTTTCTTTTTTGTCCAAGACTATACTTAATCCTTGTCCATGAAACCGGCCTTATATGTACAATAGCCTACATATTTTTACTATTTCCCTATATGTTTTTAGAAACCCAGCCATCCCCCACCCCTCGAAAAATTAACCTGTTTCAGTGCAATCTTACTGGCAGCAATATCCTTGCCTGTGAAGCCCTTTTTGTGCAAAGCAATGATGACGACACGTGTTTCCTTGCAGGTAACCATGGTTGACAGAGGAAGAACAATGATTTCAAGCACTACCCTCATTTTAAAGCTTCCAGTCTGTTATTCTAACTCAATCAGCAAGACAGAGTGATCTCCTGCCTTGAGACAATCACTGACATGATGACAGCTGGTCCTTTTGTGGCAGGGCTGAAATTCAGTGGAAATGTGTTTTTTTGGGATTAAGTTCATTTTCATGGCAAAGAGGGACATTGCAATTCATCTGATCACTCTACTTGACATTCTGGAGTATATGCAAATTACCATCATCAACACTGAGGCAGCAAACTTTCTGAAAATTAGTATGTCACTCTCAAAATTTTTGACCACGACTGTAAATATACTAGTAGTATTATGCACATAGAAATAACAAAATAAATTGAACAGTTTTGAAGTAGTTGTCTGTAGCAGTAATATCCGGGTTTGTGTTTACAATCATCATGACCTAGTCCCAGTCTGTGTTATGGTAATTAGAACTATGCTTATACTTATAACAATGACTTAACGGTGTGAAGGTAAAAACTATGACTTACAAGGGGAAAATAGCAATGACTTTATAGACAAGGGACAAAACAATGATTACTGCATGAGGTGGGGGAAAATATGGATTATGGAGGGCAAAATGTAGCGGGGGTGGGGCGTTAAGTCACTGTTCCCCTGAAGTAGCAGATGATGTAACTTCTGTTGATCCCAAGAAATCGTTTTACACGAACATTCTTGTCCCAGAAAGCGAGTATGTGAAGATCGCTACACATAGGTTAATAGGCTTTCATCCGATGTGAAAACACGAAGTTGTACATAGAAAAAAGTAAAAAAAAAACAAGCTACAGAACGTATTACTAATGCATACTCAAATGCAAACTACCATCTAAGCAATTAAGGTTAAAACGACGTTGAAAAGATGTCTTTGTGGTTGAAGAGACGTTGAATAAACGTTGAAAAGACGTCTTTTCAAAATATTTAGGTTAGTGGGTATAGGCAGTTTCAGCACACTTTCGAAGGCAATAAACTAACACGAGAATCCAACTTGCTTGCATAAATCTCAGCAAATTCCTATTAAGGATAAATAACTCAAAGATGTTACATGTTCGTTATAAATATGTAATTACATTATTATAATTTATAATATTTATTAGCTACACTTTAGCCAATTTATTAACTACACTTTAGTGGCATACCTTGTCCAATGGCTTGAGTGTGCGTGTGCTTGTGACACGGTTGCGCTTATAAGGAAAAGTTTCGCGGTTTCACAGCGCAATAAATAAATTGTAAAAAAGTGTCAAAGTAACTTTCTTCACCTCAAATGCATAGGCGCTCTATATACATTGTTTCTTCGTTGCCTAAAATCCTAAAGTCATTTGTAATGATTTTAAAATAATGTATATATGTTTTTGTGGCTGTGGGGGGGAGGGAGACACCGTGTACCCCGGACACACTGCCTTTTACAGTTCCCTAAAGAGTGGTAGCCGCCCTCAACTAAAATGGACTATGTGAGACCATGTGCAGGCATGTAAGTGTGTCAATCTACGTCCAACGATTATTTTCAATAGCAGTTTCAACCAAGTTATGTGACCTTTACGCAAGGATACAACTGTGGGATTGAGACTCTAGTCTTTAAACATGCCGAACAAATTTTAGTTTAACAAGCTGCGTGTTTAAATAAAAAAACATCAAGAATAAATTCCAGCGCTTCAGTGGAAGAAAGAATAGGCTACTTTACCTTTACCCGCCCCGTTGGACGCATGGAGCGGAGACCAACCAAGATTATATATCAAATCAGCATTGGAGAGCGCGGAGGCTGCAGTTTTATTGTGGACACAAAACGGTTGAAAGATGAGGTTTAGTCAAAACACTGGCGTGTGTTACAGTTTTCTAGACTGGCAAGTGACGAGGTAATATTCGTGACGCTAAGGAAAATAGAGCTTTCGAGTGGCTGTACTCGCTTAAGCTTTTTTTGGTGCAGGGAAGACTTGTAACGAACACATGTATAACCCCGCCCACTGCAGGATGGTTAATTATGTGACTAGAGCGACTCTGAGAATGTTGTCCACAGATGTTGAAGGCTAGTTGATGGTGACGAACCGCAAATAGATGACTAAAGTCGGATTTGAAATGCTTTATGGTGATACCATATATTTTTTTTATTTGTCAACATCAGTACAGTGAACCCTCGCTATATTGCGGTTCACCTTTCACGGTCTCGCTGCTTCGCGGATTTGCTTCGTGCAGTGTGTTCTGCATTCTGATTGGCTAAACAGTCTCTCCGCTTCTTTTCTACCCGTGTGTCAAAAACGTTCTGCGTTTTTTTCATAATCATTTTTCATTTTCTCCCGTTCTAATCCAATGACTTGGGTCGCGGTGGGGCTGTGCTGATCTCCGCAATTTAAAGCCTTCAGTTCGTATTGATGATTAAAATTATTATTTTACAGTACAGTTGTGTTATTTGTAAAAAAAAAACGTTTATTGTAACTACTCCGGTCTTAAAAAAGTCCACGCTTCATACTGATGTCCATATTCATATTTAATCTTCACAGAAGTATCATGGAACACCGTGAAAACTGTAAGACAACAAATAGTTTTAAGTAAAAAACTCAAAACAATAAAAAAAACAATTACTTTCGTTCATTCCTTTAGCACCAGTACATCAAACAAAGGAGTCTGTCATTTCAAATGAGTCTGTAATTTCTCTCTAACAGAATAACATCTAATACTCCTAACAGTGTGTCTATAATTTCTTTACAAGCTAAACACAGTATAACAATATCTGACAAGGTGAATTAAACCAATATTACCGTGTTCG
>JACXGM010039178.1:0-10644 GCA_016801145.1 Umbra pygmaea
TCTGATGGCCTTCCGTAGGTCATATCTGGCCCTCCTCAGAGCCTCCGGGTCCCCAGAGTTATAGGCAGAGGACCGTGCTACAAGTTTGGCACGGACATTACCGTTAACCCAGGGCTTTTGGTTGGGGAAGGTCTTGACATTGACCCGTGGAACGACATCATCTATGCACTTGGTGATGAATGCTGAGACAGAGTCAGTGAATTCATCAATGTTGTCACACGATGCAACACGGAACATTTCAAAGTCTGTGGTTTCAAAGCAGTCTTGTAGAGTAGTAATGGATTGGTCACTCATTTATGAACTGACCGAAAAACCGATTTTTCCTGTTTAAGACGTTGTCTGTAGGTAGGGAGGAGAAGAATGGAGATGTGATCTGCCTTCCCAAAGGCCGGGCGGGGGATGGGTTTGAAGCTGTTTCGGATCGTTGAATAACAGTGGTCAAGGGTCTGATCTCCTCGAGTGTGAAAAGAAATATGCTGATGGAATTAAGGCAGTATATTTTTCATGTTTGTCCTGTTAAAGTCTCCAACAACAATAAAAACAGACTGAGGATGAGCGTCCTCTAGGCCACTTATTATTCCATATAGTCCCTCAAGCGCGCGCGCCTTATCCGCCTGCGGAGGTATGTAGACTGCTGTGATTATAGCGGAAGTAAACTCCCGGGGAAGGTAGAAGGGACGTATGTTTAAAGTTAGTAGCTCCAGGTCTGGTGAGCAGTGTGTTGAAATAACTGCGGCATCCGAACCCCAACGAGAGTTAATCATAATGCAAACCCCTCCGCCTCTTTGTTTACCTGATTCCGAGGTTCTGTCCTGCTGGAAGATGGAGAAACCAGCTGGTGTAATGGCCGTGTCCGGGATGGTGGAATCCAGCCATGTCTCTGTAAAAGCTAGAATACCCCAAGCGACTTACAGCTGTAATCACAGCAAAAGGTGGTGCTACAAAGTATTAACTTAAGGGGGCTGAATAATTTTGCACGCCCAATTAATCAGTTCTTTATTTCTTAAAAAAGTTTGAAATATCCAATAAATTTTGTTTCACTTGATTGTGTCCCACTTGTTGTTGATTCTTCACAAGAAATTACAGTTTTATAACTTTTTGTTTGAAGACTGAAATGTGGCAACGGTCGAAAAGTTCAAGGGGGCCGAATACTTTCGCAAGTCACTGTAAATACAACAGCATACGAGGGACAATGAAAAACACCTGGGAACTAAATTAACATACAGAAGGATCCATTGGATAACAGAAAACATGTGACCGAACATATGAGAGAGGAGCGGGAACCAAAACCATTACAAAACACATAGGACAGAAATCTAAACAAGGACACACATAGGGAAGCAACTAGAACAAGGACACACATAGGGAAGCAACCTACACATAGACACAGAACACTAGAACTAAACCACTATGCAATGCATTAAATTGATCACAGTGTGGAACTAAAAAACGATAAACACAGGAACAACAAAACACAGGATATAAACACAAAGAGAACCAAACTAAACAATAACCAAGGAATACACTACAACACTGGAAGGAGTCCATATCTCAGTTCATTAACACGGCCACACAGGGCTGGACGTGACAGAGCCCCCGTTCAACGCCCGCAACTCCGAGGTGGGCTACAGAACAGGGGCAGCCCAGTCCCAAAAGACCAGGCAGTGGTGTAGAGGGTGAAGGCCAAGGGGTCAGGCGGGACACAGAGGGCCCGTGGTCAGGCGGGACAGAGGGCCCGGGGTCAGGAGGGACAGAGGGCCCTGGGACAGGAGGGACAGAGGGCCCTGGGACAGGCAGTTCAGTGGGCCCTGGGACAGGCAGTTTAGTGGGCCCTGGGACAGGCAGTTCAGTGGGCCCTGGGACAGGCTGGTCAGAGAGCCCGGGAATGGGCCGGGCATTGGGTCCTGGTGGCAGGGTGTCTGGAAGCCCTGTCACAGGCAGGGTGTCTGGGAGCCCTGGTGGCGACGGGGGTCCGGGTGTCAGCGACGGGGGTCCGGGTGTCAGCAACGGGGGTCCGGGCGTCAGCAACGGGGGGTGCAGGCATCAGCGGCAGCTGACCAGGGGGTCTGGACGGCAGCGACGGCTGAGCAGGGGGTACGGACAGCAGGGGCGCTGAGCACGGTGTCCGGACGGCAGCGAGTCTGGGAGCCCTGGTGGTAGGGGTTCTGGGAGCCCTGGCGGCAGGGGTTCTGGGAGCCCTGGCGGTAGGGGTTCTGGGAGCCCTGGCGGCAGGGGTTCTGGGAGCCCTGGCGGCAGGGGTTCCGGGAGCCCTGGCAGCAGGGGTTCTGGGAGCTACAATTCCCCAATCGCCGGGTCATCCTCGAACTCAGGCGGCGGAGCCAAGATTAGGCGCTCCAGGTCTGTAGCCATGGGGAACTCCAGGGTTAACGGAGCTGGAGTACAGGCTACTGACGGCTGTGGCAGAGAGCAGGCTGCTGAAGAATGTGGCAGTGGAGAGCAGGCTGCTGAAGACTGTGGCAGCGGAGAGTAGTGTTGTTTTTGGCGGCCTGTTTTAATTTTAGTTTTAGTCTAGTCTTCATGTCAAGCTGTCATTTATGTTTTTATTAGTTTTAGTCACGTTCATACCCTTTTTAGTCTAGTCAAGTTTCAGTCGACTAAAACTCTGAGCATTTTAGTCTTATTTTAGTCAGAATTATCCATGACTATTTTAGTTTAGTTATAGTCAACAAAAACTGATGACATTTAGTCTAGTTTTAGTAAATGAAAATTGTATTTTCGTCTCATTTTAGTAATGCAATTCTATTTTACCCAGTCAATATAGTATAATTACCTAGTAGTATAGACAAAACCATCATTTTGCCAGGGACGGCCATTGGTTGCTTGAGGAAGTGGCGTGGCCTACATCTGCGCAGTGCAACCTGATGCAGCCCCTGACGTGAAACTAGGGATGGGCGATACTGCTAAATTTGGGTTGATCTGATACAAAGTAATACAGGGCCAGTATCGCCGATATCAATACTGATACAATAATTTTTATTATTAAAAGCTGCTTATGTACCTTCACGTACGCTGCACCCTGTATTCCTGTTTTTATTTTATTTAAATTCTTTTTTTATTGTTGTATAAATTTATATATTCACCTAGGCGTTTTATCTTGGCCCTGTCTCCATTTTAAATACGAAATTTTTCTCGGATAGTAGTATGGGATAGTAGTGTGTCTTGATTTATAAGGTGAATGCCTCATTAATAGGCTAAATCTGAATACATTTTCAAGACCAAACTTATTTGCAATCACACTGCAAAAATGACAAATCTGAACAAGAATACTTATATTGTATTTATAATTTTAAATATTTCATCTTACTTTAAGAATTAATCACTAATTATGTTAGACCTTTTATCTTGTTTTTGTCTTATTTTCAAACATATAGAGTAGGAAGTCAAATTATCTCAGTGCACTGGCAGTTTTTGCAGTGCATTGTTTTTGCAGTGCATTGTTTTTGCAGTGCATTGTTTTTGCAGTGCATTGTAAGGTCAGTGGTGGAACTTATACCTGCCAGCTAAAACTTTGTCGATCACCAGAACAAGCTCAATCTTTTAAGAATAAAATCTGGGTTTACCCAGTCTAGCTATAAGAATATTGTGTCAGAGTTTCGGTTGGTGCTGGTAGTCAGGGTGCGCACCACGGGGCGCTGTGTGTGCACAAACCGTTATGTTTGTTGTTCAGGTGTCAACCACACACAAAACAACAACAGTGGACCCGGAGAGGCACTTCAGATGTGTTCATGACGACGGAACGTTTTTCGCACACTGTGACATTTCTATTCTTTGATGAAATGTGTAGAAGAAGAAACTGAAAGTGGTATCGATCTTATTCACTCTAGTAATGATCTTTAAAAATGAGACATAATATCGGTAGTAACTATATTTTGGGATCAATCCGCCAAACCCTACAGGAAACAGAAATACTGCAAAATAATAGTTTATAATAACGCGACTAAACGAGACAAAATAACGTTAGCATTTTGTCTCGTTTTGGTCAACGAAAATGAAGAGAGATTTTAGCATAGTTTTTATTTTGTAAAACACATTTAGTCTCGTTTTTATTCGTCAACAATATTGCATCATACATTTAGTTATAGTTATCGTCACACGACTAGCATTTATGTCTAGTCTCGTCTCATTTTTGTCACATGATAAAGGTTTGTTGACGTTAATATTTAGTCATAATTTTGGTTGACGAAAGCAACACTAGCGGAGAGCAGGCTGCTGAAGACTGGGGCAGCGGAGAGCAGGCTGCTGAAGACTGTGGCAGCGGAGAGCAGGTCTCGGAGAGGGAACCGTCAGCCATCTTGTGAGGGGAGTGGCTTATGAGGGCCGGCATCTCCTCTTCCTCACTATCTGACATCCGAGAACCCGGGTCGGCAGCCATCTTGAGAGGGTCGGCCATCTTTCGAGGGTCAGCTATCTTGTGAAGGGGGCCCGAACACTTTGATGGGGAGCCCTAAACTGGGGGCTAATACCCTGGACCGAAGGGATAGGGGTAACTACAGGAGCTCTCGGGGTAACAACACGAGCACTAGGGGTAACTGTAGGAGCCCTAGGGGTAACTGCAGGAGCCCTAGGGGCAACAACTGAAGACCTAGGGGCAATAACTGAAGCCCTAGGGGCAATAACTGTAGCCCTAGGGGCAGGGACTGGAGCCCTAGGGGAGCCAGCTAGAGAGCTAACCAGGGTAGCTTGGGAGCTAACCTGAGTAGCCTGTGAGCTAGGGGAGAAAGCTTGTCTGGGAAAACTAGTCTGAGAGCTAGGCAATCTAGCCTGAGAGCTAGGGGATCTAGCCTGAGAGCTAGGGGATCAAGCCTGGAAGCTAGGGGAGCTTGCATGGAAGCTAGGGGAGCTAGCATGGAAGCTAGGGGAGCTAGCATGGAAGCTAGGGGAGCTAGCATGGAAGCTAGGGGAATTAGGTAGAGAGCTAGGGGTGCTAGCCTGTGGCATGGAAGAAAAGGTGGGGGACTGGTTCTTCCTTCCGAATGGGGGCTGTGTCAACTGAGGTGATGTCCGCTGAATAGCCCTACGTGCCCATATGGGAGAGATTTCCCACTCCTCCACCTCGTCCTCGTCCCTGAAGACAAATTCCTCTTTGGAACTGTCCTCACGTCCGTAAAGGTGCTTGCCGGCTTCCCAATCGATGACCCTCAAAACACCCCTGAGGTACAACGCCGCAATGGCGTCCTCCGCCTGCTCCTCTGCGAAGTGGTCGTCCTCCTCTTCCTCCATGTGGAAATACTCCTCGTCAGAGCTGTCAACCTCCCACATGGAAGCGAGTCGGACTCGCTCCGTCGGCTGCTCCTTCTCCATGACGTGGGGAGGGAGAGAGTATGCAGCCGACGCACCCACCGAAAATTACCCCACCGAGAGAGAGAGGAAAGCTCTCCTCTGATCCGTAGCTACTCCTTTGCTGTCCATCGTAACGGTCAGTTATTCTGTCACGTTGTTCCATCGTAGTGGTGGAGAGAGAGACAACGCGAAGGGTATGCAATACGTAAACGGTATTTATTCAGAAATTAAATACTGCCTTGAGGGGCTAAACAGACTATTCACAAGAGAACGACACTATGAACACGTAACAGGGATAATAACTGACAGGGGACTAAACCAAACACACAAGCTAAATACAACAGCAAATGAGGGACAATGAAAAACACCTGGGAACTAAATTAACATACAGAAGGATCCATTGGATAACAGAAAACATGTGAAAACCATAACAAAACACATAGGGCAGAAATCTAAACAAGGACACACAGGGAAGCAACTAGAACAAGGACACACATAGGGAAGCAACCTAAACATAGACACAGAACACTAGAACTAAACCACTATGCAATGCATTGAATTGATCACAGGGGGGAACTAAAAACCAATAAACACAGGAATAACAAAACACTGGATATAAACACAAATAGAAACAAACGAAACAATAACATAGGAATACACTAAAATACTGGAAGGAGTCCATATCTCAGTTCATTAACACAGCCACACAGGGCTGGACGTGACACAATGTATAACATTTAGACATTATCATTTAGGGGTGTAATCACTTTTGTTGCCAGTGGTTTAGACCTTAATGGCTGTGAGTTGAGTTATTTTGAGGGGACAGCAAATTTACACTGCTATACAAGCTCTAAACTCACTACTTTATTGTAGCAAATTGTCATTTCTTCAATGTTGTCACATGAAAAGTTATAATCAAATGTTTACAAAAATGTGAGGGGTGTACTCAATTTTGTGAGCGACTGTATTTACAATATGGAGAGTTAGAGCAAGATTTCTTTCAACAATGGAAAGAGCAAGTGAGGCAATAACTGAAAACAATTTCAACTTTGATCAAGTATTATTGATTGGTAATATCCAACCATAAGTTTGATCTGGAATATAGTGAGGAAGAAATATGGGAAGGGCTCCTACCCAACTTTATCAGTTGAATCTTTCTAGCCACTGTTCTGGTTTCGAAAAACAGCTGGTAAATCAGTCAGGCGCAGGCTGTGTAACCCTAACAGGTAATCATTGAATTATTTTGTGTAAATACTTAAAAATGGTAGGTAAATGAATTATGAAGATTGGAAGAATATTGCTATGCCTCTATGAATGTTAACTAGATAAGTGATTGATCAACTAGGTCAGTAATAATATTTTAAACTGTCCATAGTACATGTCTGGGTAATAAAATGATTTTCCCATGCTGTGTTGATGTGACAATAAAGAGCACTAAAAAACATGTATCTCATCATTACCAGGATTGCTTGCACAAGAAGGAACTATGTCGTAAAATAACAAGTAAACATTTGTTCACTAGAAGGAGTCATGCTGTATACTAACAAGTAAAATAACTGGCTAGCTGCATCACACAAATGTTTATTTACATTTAGTTACAGCCCCATTAAGCCAGTGCATATAACCGGCCCTGATTGTTGTGGATGTGTGATGGAGGCACAAAACATGTCACACATTGCTCTCACCGTGGCACATTTCCGGTTCTGCATATCATAGCTGCAGGGACACAAATTGCGCACATGTGCACATGATTGGAGCTTTGCATGACTGAGGTTTCACACCTCCGTCTCTCTCTGTGAGCTGAAGCAAGAAGAAGCCTACACCCTAACTGAAGTGAGAGTTTGACACCATAGTGTGTGTGTATGTGTCTGTGTTGTGAGTGCACACTGTCCCTGGTCTCAAAACACACACACCCTCACCTCTACAGCTTATCTTACACTTCCTGCTGGTTCACACTTCCTGCCAATCCTACTAAGGATCAACAATGCACACCTAACATGTTAAAAAACATTCTACACTGTGACAATTAGTAATAAGGCCCCTCATAAAGTGGACTCCACTGCCAATATCCTAAAATATGAATATAGTACATTATATATCTACATTAGTTGTACCAAACCACACATTCTACAGCAGAATCCTTTCCACTGATGATTCTACAGCCATGGTCAAAAGTTATTTTGTCAGTAGTTACTATGGTATACTGAAGTACAGTCGTATGCAAAAGTTTAGGCAGTGGCTCAGTGGGTCAAGTAGGTTGTCTAGCAGCCGGAAGGTTGGTGGTTCGATCCCTATGGTGGTTGGGCCTCCTGACCAAGTGTCAAGGTGTCCATGAGCAAGACACCTAACCGCAGCTGCTCCCGACGAGCTGGCTGGGGCCTTGCATGGCTGACACTGACATCAGTGTATGAATGTGTGAATGAATGGGTGGTTACACTTTATTTGGAGAGTCTGAAATTCCATCTGTAGGTGCTCTACAAATAGTTTGTTGATGATATGACTATCAATAAACTATTAAAAAACGATCTGTTGATAAGCAACTAATTGTGTAGTTTAAGGGTAGGGGTAAGTTTAGAATATGTTTTAGGGTAATGGTTAAGGTTAGGCTTAACATTAGGGGAAGGGTTAAAGTTAGGATTAGGTTTAGGCTTAGTAGATAGTTTGTTAAAATGTTGTTGATAGTCTTCAGATAATCTGTAGAGCATCTACAGATGCACTTTTTGGACTCTCAAAATAAAGTGTTACCAAATGTGTGAATGTGAGGCAGTGTAAAGCACTTTGGTGGCCATTGTTGGTCAGAAAAATGCGCTGTATAAATGCAGTCCATTTACCATTTTTACCCCTGACAATTTCTATGATTTTTATTTATAAATAATTGGGTGTTTGGATCAGCAATTTCATTTTGATCTATCAAATAACTGAAAGACAGTAATATTTCAGTATTGAAATAAAGGTTTATTGGCTGAACGGAAAATGTGCATTATGCATCAAAATGAAAATAGACAGGTGCATAAATTTGGGCACTCCAAAAGAAATATCACATCAATATTTAGTTGAGCCTCCTTTAGCAGAAATAACAGCTTCTAGACGCTTCCTATAGCCTGTAATGAGTGTCTGGATTCTGGATAAAGGTATTTTAGGCAAAACATCTACAGTTCAGTTAGGTTTGATGGTTGCCGAGCATGGACAGCCCGCTTCAAATCACCCCATAGATTTTCAATGATATTCAGGTCTGGGGACTGGGATGGCCATTCCAGAACATTGTACTTGTTCCTCTGCATAAATGCCAGAGTAGATTTTGAGCAGTGTTTTGAGTCGTTTTCTTGTTGAAATATCCAGCCTCAGTGTAACTTCAACTTTGTGACTGATTCCTCTACATTATTCTCAAGTATCTGCTGATATTGAGTGAAATCCATGCGAACCTCAACTTCAACAAGATTCCCAGTACCGGCACTGGCCACACAGCCCCACAGCATGATGGAACCTTCAACAAATTTTACTGTGGGTAGCAAGTATTTGTCTTAGAACGCTGTGTTTTTTTGCCACCATGCATAACGCCCCTTGTATTGACCAAATAGCTCCATCTTTGTTTCATCAGTCCACAGCGCCTTCTTCCAAAATGAAGCTGGCTTGTCCAAATGTGCGTTTGCATACCTTAAGCGACTCTGTTTGTGGCGTATGTGCAGAAAAGGCTTCTTCTGCATCAATCTCCCGTACAGCTTTCCTTGTGCAAAATGCGCTGAATTGTTGAACAATGCACAGTGACACCATCTGCAGCAAGATGATTTTGTAGGTCTTTGGAGGTGGTCTGTGGGCAGTTTTTGACAGTTCTCACCATCCTTCGCTTTTGCCTCTCCGATATTTTACTTGACCCAATGGCCTGACACTTCTGGCCTTAACAAGAACAGTGCCTGTGGTCTTCCATTTCCTCACTATGTTCCTCACAATGAGAAATATACTTAAATCAGGAAACACTAGGAACTATTACAAGGACTGGAAGATAAGGCTTGGTTAAGGTAGCACACGGAATGGAATAATTACGTGGCTGTACAATAATCCGGCAGGGACTGAAAGCAGGACTCTCCCATTTATAGGGGGAGTGGTAATCAGCCCCAGGTGTGTAGACCGGTGCAGGTGCTCAGGATCCGTAGTAATGATGGTGTACTGGTGCAGGGATGCCTTCAGGGTGTGTTGGGAACTGGTGACTTTGGGGGACTGGGACAGACGTATACACAAAACAACCCAGACACACCCAGAGGAAATGCACACAGAAGGAAGGGGAAGACACCTCAGGAGGGTGGAACCCTGACACCTATACATCTCTCCACTGTGGTTTGTGTGCATGTGTGTGCACTGTTGAACCTGCGCTCCTGCTCGCTTGGGGATTTGCAATCAGTGTTATAAGGTACTCAGTCAGGGCATAACCTTTGTCACCTAGAGAAATCACATCAAACCGTTTCACCAAAAAATTATGTAGAACTATTACAATAATTGTACGAGCGTGTAACTCATCAAGAAGGTGACTCCAGCCATGCAGTGCGCCCTCCTGTAGCCTTGTTCCAACGCTGCAGTTAAAAAAAAAATAAGACTCACGCGTCCCCCCAGGTCACCGGGCTACCAAATTCAGAACAAACATCTTGGGATCACATATGATCTGAACATTGATTGAATGAAAGTCTTTGCGTACTCACCGGTACGCAGTACCGACACCTCTACATTTTACTCTTAAGCGTACCTGCACTTTTTCTTGCGTACAGATGCCTCTCGCTTGTAGACAGTACGCAACCACTGACAGAGAAAGCATCCGTGTCAGCACTGCAAAAAAAGATTTTTAAGAAAGTAAAAAAGCCTTATTTCTAGAAAATGTGTCCTATTTTTTGTCTAAAAAGAAAAATAATCTTGCCAAGCATTTTTTACATAAGTAAAACAGTCTTATTTTGAGAAGATATACCTAACTTTTTCTTAATAAGGTTTACCAACTAATTTCAAGCTTGATTTAACTATTAATAAGGTGTGGATATATATTGCAAATTATCCCGGCAAAGGAACAAGCTTTTCGTTCTTATTTTAAGATTGAGACCACTTGCACAATTTCTTAATTTAAGACACTTAAGAAATGACAGCAATTTATATATTTTTATTATAACATGACTAACATGAAAATACAGTTTAACATGACCCTTGACTGATTTGGATAAAGGTATTACAGAGTTCAGTGTTGCGACTACCGTCTAAACAAATTAATTTCAAAATGTTCCATAACATTTTTGTAACTTTTAGCCATGACTGTTGCATTTATGAGCCACAGCTGTTGTATATTTGGTACTGACTACTGCAGACTGG
>JACXGM010039179.1:0-10644 GCA_016801145.1 Umbra pygmaea
TTCAGAAATTTCTTTCTGTGTCTTACCCTCTTGCTTGAGGGTGTCAATGATGGCCTTCTGGACAGCAGTCAGGTCGGCAGTCTTACCCATGATTGCGGTTTTGAGTAATGAAACAGGCTGGGAGTTTTTAAAAGCCTCAGGAATCTTTTGCAGGTGTTTAGAGTTAATTAGTTCATTCAGATGATTAGGTTAATAGCTCATTTAGAGACCCTTTTCATGATATGCTAATTCTTTGAGATAGGAATTTGGGGTTTTCATGAGCTGTATGCCAAAATCATCAGTATTAAAACAATAAATGACCTGAAATATTTCAGTTGGTGTGCAATGAATCTAAAATACATGAAAGTTAAATTTTTATAATTACATTATGGAAAATAATGAACTTTATCACAATATGCAAATTCTTTGAGAAGGACCTGTATATTTTGGGGTTAATGGGTGGAGTTCAATTTCTGCTAACATGTGATTACAAAATTGATAGATTACCTGTAAAGTTATAACATTTTCATAAACAAGCTCTGCTGGCCTGGAAATTGATTTACAAACATAATTTTTCACCAACCAATTACTATATTTGGAACAATAAGAATATTCAGTTTAAAAACAAATCTCTGTATTTATAAGAATTGATTTGACAATGGTATTGTATTGGTTAAACAACTGATGGACAGTTATTGAAATATAATGAATTCCTCTCCAAATTCCGGTGACTAATCATGCCAAGAGAATATGCAGTAGTTTTTGAGGGGTGTTTTGCGGCTTCTTGAGGGAAGTTTCAATGGAAAATCAATTTAAAAGTGGTATACTCCTTGGGTGTGTTGACATCACTAAGAATAACTACTCCTTTCCTTTAAAATCTTCAACAAAATATATCCAGCAAAAAAGATATTAGAGAGGTTTGCACTTTTTGTAACATAAAGGAAGAAACAATCTGTCATTTGTTCTTTCACTGTGTGTTTACTACAATATTTTGGGTTGATGTTCAACGTTTTATAAAAACGAAAACTGGGCAAACAATTCAATTTCGGGAGAAATCTTCTTTTGAAGACAATGAGATTGATAAGGATTTTCTTTTTGTACAATTAATTTTGTTGTTGGGAAAATTCCACATTCACAAAAAGAAATGGGCAGACTCTAAACCAAGTTTTGAAAACTTTATTCAAGAACTGCACCAATATGGCAACATGATAAGAAATATTATTATTAAGAAGGCCAGTAAGACTTTTTTTTTGGTTGATAAATTTCTCATGTACAGATGAGACGTGATTTAAATCTGTATCTAATTTTCTATTACTTTTATTTGTTTATTTATTTTAATTTATGTGTGATTTTACATATTCCCCCTGGCCGTTATGTTTTGTGTATGTACACACTGGCATGTACCTATGTTCTTTAAATAAAATGTATATAAAAAATAAATCAATAATTAAATAAAAAATCAATAAACTGAATTGCTTCCTCCTACTTCCTCCTACTTCCTCCTACTTCCTCCTACTTATTTTTCTTATTTTTCTATGACAAGCCAAACCCACATCAAGATGTTGGGTCTGGGAACTCACCATTGGCAGGGCTCAATCCGAGGGGCGGGATAAACAGTTGTCTTTCAAATTCCCTTTGCACGCAATAGGATAGCGCTACATCCAACCAGAGCAACAAATTTTCCGGTCTGCAAAATTCCGAACACATCTTCCTTTTGTAAGAATGACTTCAGTGCTGTTCTTTGTTCTTTTCTCAAAGAAAAGATTAACTCCAAGTCTACCAGAGTCGCGGCCAAAGCCGATTCGAAAGACCGCTGTTCGCCAGAAGCAGCAACTATTTCTTTGTTTTCCCGTAATTACGTTAAGCCTGCCCAACTCCATACACGATGTGATTGGCCTGACCAGAATTTGTTTTTTACAGCTCGCAAGCCAGCAGAGGGACAGCAGGGGACCCCAAACTTCCTTTTCCGGAGCCACATTAACCAGATCTGACTGGGGGATCCCAAGGCGTTCCCAGGCCAGGTTGGAGATATAATCTCTCCACCTAGTCCTGGGTCTTCCCCGAGGCCTCCTGCCAGCTGGACGTGCCTGGAACACCTCCCTAGGTAGTTGCCCACCTCAACTGGCCCGCCATGCTAAGACCTGGAAATACAGCCCACTATTTTTTATTTTTTATTTTAACCTTTATTTAACCAGGTAAGTTGACTAAGAACAATTTCTTATTCACAGCAACGACCTGGGAGCAATTAGGGAAAGTGTCTTGCCCAAGGACACAACAACATTTGGCTCAGTCGGGAATTGAACTGGCAACCTTCTGACTACAAGTCTGACTCCCTACCCACTGAGCCATCTGCGCCCCCACAACACAACACCACGCCACACTCCTATCTACCCCCAGCAACCCCCCCACAACCCACTACCTACCCTTCCCCTAACCTTTCCTAACCTCCTCTTCTTTCTTCTTCTTCTTCTTCTTCTTCTTCTTCTTTTTCTTCTTCTTCTTCTTCTTCTTCTTCTTCTTCTTTACTTTTAATGGCAGATCACAACCATCTGAGAGGTGCATATACTGCCACCTGCTGTACAGGAGTGTGAGGCCGGTCACGGCCCACCCAATTCCAAAAATCCCCTATCCAAACCCGTCACCATAAAAAAATTAAAAACAGCCCCCCACGCCCCCGGCAACCCCGCCATATCCCACTTCCTCCCCTCTAACCAAGTCGATCAATCAGTCAAATTTATTTTATAACGCCCTCTTTACAACAGCAGTTGTCACAAAGTGCTTTGACAGATATCCGGCTGAAAACCCCCAAGAGCAAGCAACACAAGTGGTGCACAGTGGCTAGGAAAAACTCTGTAAAAGGTGGAACCTAGGAAGAAACCTATAGAGAGGCCAGACTCAAGGGGTGGCCAGTCCTCTTCTGGCTGTATGGGGGGGTCTGAAGGTACACAACCCATTGTATTAAGGTCACATTGTTTATCAGTTCAATTATTGTCTGATAAATGAAGATAGGAATGTTTGGGCTGTGACCATAGTCTTTGTGTAACATCAACACAGTTCCGTGGTCTTGGGCAGGGAGAACGTGACGCTCTCTGGAGATGTACAGCTAGAGTCACCAAGTGGAAAAGTAATCCCCAACAGCAGTGCCGTGGGCACTAGCACAGCGTAGTGGGCACAGGACAGGGAGAGAAAGAAGTCATTGGTCCACATGGTGCCGAAGCATGTTCCAAGGGTTTTGGGTCCTCCTAGGATCAACATGACATCAGAAACATTAGAGTGGGCATATCTTGGGCCTAGTTCCTCGGTACAACACTGACCCCAAAAATAACTATATAAACTGCCTCTCATCCCCCGTCACATATCAATAAGACTTAAGTGGGGACTAAGAAAGGACAGAATGTCCCTATTCCCCCGGCACATAAACTATTGGAGCATAACATCTGGGACTGTGATGGTGGGGACTGAAGACATGGTCCTGCAAAAAGTAAACCTTGGGCAGGGGCAAAAAGGCATGATTCTGACCCAACCACATTTCCAAGATCACACCACCAAAGGGACACCAACAGACCGCAACCATACTGAGAGGGTAGAGTATAGTCCACACAGTGTATTCTCATCCCACATGTGTGGGGTATCATGGGGCAACATGAGGAGGCCATTGACTCGGCCCCTGAGTGGTGTTGGAGTGAGGATATCCCAGTGGAGAAAGAGGAGCCTACCAGGCAAGTCAGCATGGGTGGTTCATCAAAAGTTCTGCGTTACTCTTTTAGCCCCCTGGGCCAGACTACACAATACCATAGAATTTACAAAAGATTTGAGTCTTCAGCATAGACTTAAATGTTGAGACTGAGTCTGCATCTCTCACATGGGTTGGCAGATCATTCAACAAAATTGGAACTCTACATGAGAAAGCCCTTCCTCCAGCTGTTTGTTTACAAATTCTAGGAACAGTAAGGAGGCCAGCATCTTGTGAACATAATGCACATGAAGGTACGTATGGCAGCACCAAATCAGACAGATAAGTAGGGGAAAGTCCATGTAGTGCTTTGTAGGTTAACAGTAAAACTTTGAAATTAGCCCTAGCCTTAATGGGCAGCCAGTGTAGAGAGGCTAGAATTGGGGTAATATGTTCAAATTTTGCAGTTCTAGTCAGAATTCTGGCAGTAGTGTTAAGCACTAACTTACTTTTTTGGGGGTTCTTGTCTGGGTAGCCAGAAAATAGAGCATTACAATAATCCAATCTTAAAGTAACAAAAGCATGAATGAACTTTTCTGCATGATTCCTTGACAGAAAGATTAACATTTTAGCAATTTTCTGAAGATGGAAAAAAGCTGCTTTTGAGATATGTTTTACATGTTCATCAAAAGAGAAAGAGATCTGGGTCCACTGTAACACCAAGTTCTTTAAAGTAAAATTCTGATATAACTGTACAACCATCTACACTCATTGCCAGATTTGACAGCAGGTCTCTTTGTTTCTTGAGCCCTAAAATTAGCACTTCTGTTTCTTCAATGTGCAATTTTGGGGCTTCTCACTTTCCACTGAAACATACAGCTGTGTGTCATCAGCATAGCAGTAAAAGTTGACATTATGTTTCAGGATGACATCACTAAGAGGCAACATATATAGCGTGAACAGTAATGGTAAAAATAGAACATTGAGGAACATCAAAGCATACCTTTGATTGTTTGGAGGACAGACCATCCACAGATACAAACTGATATCTTTCTGATAGATAGGATCTGAACCATGCCAGAACATGTTCACGTAGCGTGATATAGGTTTCCAATCTGTCTAGAATAATGCTGTGGTCAATGGTATCAAAGGCAGCACTAAGGTCAAGAAGCACACAGAAGCACAGCATTGGTCAGATGATACCTAGAGATGGTTTATCACCTTCATAAGTGCAGTTTCAGTACTATGATAGTGTCTAAACCCAGACTGGAGCTTTTCATATGTATTATAAGTCTGTAGGAATGCACTGAGTTGCCGGGCGACCACTTTTGCTAATATTTTTGAGAGAAATTGTAGATTTGAAATAGGCTGGTAGTTATTTAGCCTTTCTGGGTTAGGATTTTTTTAAAGTGGCTTCACTACAGCCAATTGTATGGAGTTTGGTTCACACCCAGAGACTAGGGACAATATATTATTTTTAGCATGAGGGCCAAGCACAGGGAGTAACTCCTTTAGTAGTTTAGTTGAAATAGGGTCCAACTGACAGCTGGAAGGCTTTGAGGCCTTTACTATTTTAGTGAAAGATTCAAGTGATACAGGATAAAAAATTCCACTGTCTTTCCTAATCCAAGGTCCTGACGGTTCTTTGCAATCTCAGGACAGGTAAGTTATATTCTTCTTAAGGGAGGAATGTTTTCCAATGGTAATGATTGTTTGATCAAAAAAGCTCATAAATTCATCACTGCCAAAATGTAGTCCATCCTCATTTGCGGAATTTTGCTTTTTAGTTAACTTTGGAACAGTATGAAAAAAATATATATATATTTTGTTCTCAATTAGGTTGGAGAAATAGGGTGATCAAGTAGAAGTGAGTGCATTTTGATAATGCAGAGTAGTCATTCCAAACTAGACTAATTAATTCCAACTTGGTAGAATGTCATTTCTGCTCCAGACTTCTGGAGGCTTGCTTTAGGGTTCTGGTATTTTCTGTATATCAGAGAGCAAGATTCTTGTTCCGGATGTTTAGTTTTTAGCGGTACAACTACATCCAGGGTGTCACACAAGTTTAGGTGTACATTTTTAGTTAGATCATTCTCAGATATGTTATCTCTGACATCACTTGTATGGTAGATTGAGCCAGGAAGGGCATCCAAAAACCTTTGGTTTGTCAGAGAATTTATTTATTATTATTTACTCTTAAATGTCCCCAGCTGGGTTCCAATTTGAGTAAATGATGTCATAGTTAATGTAATGAAATGGTGATCCAAAATTCCTTAATTAGGAGTAAAAAAAAACTGAGATCCACAACAACTATTCCATGGGACAAAACCCACTGAGTAAATTGCTCTAAAAGCCATTCAGAGAGGGTCATTTGAGCTCTCCATATGAATATGATTGAATGTTAAAATCACCACAAAATATAATATTATCTGCCATGACTACTACGCAAGATAAGAATTCAGGGAATTCATTAAGAAGCACTGTGTATGGCCCAGGTTGCCTGTAGATAGCACTGTTTGTGACTATTCATTGTTTCATATGGTGAATGCTCTTACTACTAAGATATGGTTGTTTCACCTAGTTTCTCTTAAATGTATGCACTCACTGTAAGTCACTCTGGATAAGAGAGTCTGCTAAATGACTAAAATGTTAATGTAAAGAATAGACAGTAGCTATAAAAACAGATTGATGCATAGATTTCATGACTAAAACCTCAAAAGACACAAACCCAGTTATTTTGGGGGTGTAAGTTTAAGATCAGTGTCATAAATGATGGCCACACCACCCCCTTTGCTAAATTCACAGGGGATATGAATTCCAGTGTAACCAGGAGGACAGGCCTCATTAAGGGCAATCAATTCATTAAGCCTAAGCCAGGTTTCACACAGGCCAATCAAATCAAGTTTATGATCAATAATTAGTTCATTAACTATGATTGCCTTTGAGGTAAGGGACCGAACATTTAGTAGTCCCATCTTTAGGTTAGAGGCTTTTTTGTCATTGTAATATTTTTCAGTCATGACAAATGGTGTAGTGCTTAATTTTGGTAAGATTACTAAGGTGAACACCACCTTGTTTAGCTTTACTAAACCTGGATCGAGGTACAGTCACAGTCTCAATGAGGAATACTGAAATCACTTCACTGGCTATGCTAACGGTGGACTCAACTAAGCTACCAGAATGGCTAGTTGCCTACAGCCTAACCTGCACCCTATTTCATGGTGAGGCTATTGGAGTGGACTCCTATCTACAGTATGTTGCTAGATAAAAGAAGAGCACCACTCCAGCTAGGATGGAGTCCATCACTCTTCAACAGGTTAGGCATGACTCTTTTTCTGTGCGAGTCCCAAAAAGAGGGTCAATTATCTACAAATGACATCTCCTGTGACGGGCAGAACTCCGTCTTCAGCCAGCGATTGAGTTGTGTGAGTCTGCTGTAGATTGCATCACTACCCTTTAATTGGATGAAGGCCAGAGACAAAGGCTCCCATCCAGTTAGGTGTCAATGCCGACACATCTTTCTGTCTTATTTACAAGCTGAAGCTATGTTGCTTAGTAACCTCTGACTGTTTCATCCTAACATTGTTGGTGCCAATGTGAATAACAAAATCTCTGTACTCTCTAGCCTTGTCCATTTTTGATTTTGCTAGCACCAACCTCACATTAGCCTCTTTGTCGGTAGCCCTGGCCCCAGGTAAACACTGTATAAACGCTGACTGATTCTTCAGTCTAATATTACGGGTAATCGAGTCACAGATTACTAAGCTTTTCATTTTGTAATTGGTTCTGCTTAAACGCGTCGGCCATGTAATCCCCAAAAGAGAGGACTCAGGGCCTGAGGCAGAATCCAGTGGGGAAAACCGGTTGAAAGTGTTTGCTGCTGGCTTAGAATTCCAAACCAGCTGAGCCGACGGCATCTTTTCCCGACAAACATGAGAAAGTTGTCCGGCTGCGAGGTCAGTGCGGGGGAGTTAAAACAGCTACTACCATCAACACTGCCTGGTGGCTCAGATGTGTTCTTATCATTTTCTACACTGGAATAATCCTATCCTGGCAACTGCATCTGAAGCTTAAGTTTCTAAATTAGCTATTTTAGCAAGAAGGAGAGAACGGCAACTGCAATATGACATGCTACTTAGCTTCGCATGGTCGTAGTAGTTGAGAAACTCCTTGTGGCAAATAGCGTCCTGGGCTGTCCAAAACCTCCTTTTCGAGGTGAAAACTCCAAGATAGCTTCTCCTTGTGTCCAAAATAGCATCCTGAGGTGAAAACATTGAATGAAAAAAGTGAGGATAACAGTAAAATAGTACATTGGTAGACTTTGTAAAAAAGAGAGTTTAGTGTAGATTACAAAATATAGATAAATGTAATAGAGTTTGGCAATTGGCAAAGCAGCTAACAGCAAACAGCAACACAAGCAACACACAGGAAGTCAACACATACAAAAGTTCCCTCTCAACATCTGTGGCATTGTGCTGTGTGATGAAACTGCACGTTTTAGAGTGGCCTTTTATTGTGGCCAGCCTAAGGCACACCTGTGCAATAATCATGCTGTCTAATCAGCATCTTGATATTCCACACCTGTGAGGTGGATGGATTATCTCGGCAAAGGAGAAGTGCTCACTAACACAGATTTATACAGATTTGTGAACAATATTTGAGAGAAATAGGCCTCTTGTGTACATAGAAAAAGTCTTAGATCTTTGAGTTCAGCTCATGATAAATGGGGGCAGAAACAAAAGTGTGTATTTTTGTTCAGTGTATTAACTGACATAAGGTGCAGGATTGTGGTTGACCCATACAGGATTCAGACAATCTTTAATCACATATGTACTAAAACATCCACTGCCCCAGATGACATTTCTGGGCTGCTTTTAAAGGCATGCGCAGAAGAGCTCACTCCCGCTTGGTGCCCCAACTTTCAGCAGTCTGTGGATTTACATACTGTTCCTACCTATAAAAATCCATTATAGTCCCAATAGCTAAGAAACCAAGTCCAACTGAAAACAATGATTTTAGACCTGTGGCCCTGACTTCGATTGTTATGAAAAGCTTTGAAAGATATATGGTGTCCTTGCTCAAGGCAGAAGTCAATTTGGAACTTGACCCATTTCAATTTGCTTTTAGACCAGGGAGGGACACTGACGATGCCATCAACAGCATCACCCACTTTGCGGTGAAGCACTTAGAAGACCACAAGACCTATGTACGGATTCTATTTGTTGATTTTAGCTCAGCTTTTAACACACTACAACCTAATATGTTTATTTCAAAACTGAAGCAGATGAGTGTCAACCCTCTTTTAATAATTTTTATTTTTTATTTTCAACCAATCAAAGTCAGCTCATAAGAGTTAATATGACTCTTTCAGAATGCAGATCAATCAGAACAGGTGCCCCGCAGGGTTGTGTTAGCTCCCCACTTCTTTTTACACTGTACACAAACTATTGTTCTAACAGCCACCCCAGGAACTTTGTTTTTAAATTCTATGATGACACTTCCATCCTTTGCCTACTGTACACAAACACAAGCCTATCAGCCTATTTTTCTGAAATATAAATCTTTGTCCAGTGGTGCGACGCCAACCATCTCATTTTAAATGTGGAGAACTAAGGAGATGGTCCTGGATCCTAGATCAGTGGGGGATCACGCTTCTGTGGTCATACATGACACACATATCAATCAGGTCAGGTCATATAAATACTTCGGCATTCACTTGGACAACATCTTCAGCTGTTGAAAGTTTATGTTGAAAGTCTGTGTTCCGGTCAAAGTTTGTGTTTGTGTTCTCTTCTACAGCAGAGACTTTATTTTTTACTTCAGCTTAGAGTGTATGGGGTGGACAAGAGGATCATGTTTTTTATTTTACCAGGTTGTATTAGAAAGCCTAGTTATGTCATATGGAGTATATATTTATTCATAATTGAAATTGAAAGTCCAAAGAGAAAATAAAAAATATTATTATTTTACAATTTTATTTTATATTGAACTATAAAAATAAATTATTTTATTTTAGACTTTGCATTTTATAATTTTCAATTAGAAAATTTATCTTTTGAATTTTACATTTGGCAATTGCCCTTGGACATTTTAAGATTGACATTTTTTAGTTGAATTTGGCATTTAGCATTTCCATTTGGATTTAGCGTTTGGCATTTCAAAACCATATGTAAATTAGGAGGCGTGGCCAAAAGGCTGGTGGGAGTGTCTGGAATGAAAGGGGTGCAGAGGATCCTTACGGACAGTAGGGGGAGCTGACTGCTGGGAAGCACATGGATTGGCAGAGCAATATATATGAGTAAAGTCACGAGGAAGTCCAAACTGAAGAATCACTGTGGCCTCATGGATGTATTCCGCCTGGGCAAATCCTACTGCTAACTATGGTGGCAAAACAAAAGCTAGCGTTAAGGCAGGCGCTGGAAGTTCTGGATACAGCAACCTCCTCCTCGTCGTGTGTGTGTGTACATTAGAAATGTTTGGCAATGTTAAAGAGGTGGAAATAAACTGGTTCAACATCCATTGCCAACGCTATTACTACAGACCGGAAATCAGTTTACCCAGTGTCAACAATAGAACGTTTGTTTTGAAAAAGGCCTATTAAAATATTCTGGCTACTGTACTGAGGGATGATTTGGTTGACACTGATGTCTGGGAGACCAGGGGGGTATTGCACAAAACCAAGATAAGGGATTAAGCCGGGATATTCAAGTTATCCTGGATAAATTTAGTCTTCACTTGGTTGCACAAAAGCTGCTAGAAGTAAACCCGGCCAAGTAACCATGGAGATTTATTATTTGCAGCTAGCCTGCTCCAGAGCAGGCTAACAGCCAGGCTAAGATAAATCCCGGAGCCTTGTGTTAAATCACTTGTCGCTCTGATCCGAAATAAACGTGTTAAACATTCATACCACTGTATTCTGAATGTGTTCTGCTGAATTTTTATTAACATTCTTGTCACTATTGCTGTCACGAGTTTGATTGAAATCAATGCAG
>JACXGM010039180.1:0-10644 GCA_016801145.1 Umbra pygmaea
TCCCGTTTGCGGCACAGCAAAGTGTCGTGAATCAGCTCTAAGACTGACACTTAAGATTTAGTCCTACACTTCACTAAAAGTAGGACTGGGATGTTTGATAACTAACTTTTAAGCGCAGCTTTGAGCCAAGAATTTTCTTACTCTTAAGTCAAGTCTTAGCAGTGTTCTTAAGAGTAATTCTAAGAAGCTTGATAAATACAGGCCCAGATCTCAAATGCACTTAAGTACACAAAGTAAAAGTAAAAATTGTGTCAATGCATAATATAAATGGCAAAAGCCATAGCTCTCATATCTGAATTCCAATCACTTGTTGAGGTGCTCGAGTTGGTGTAATGTCTGTAATTCAGACATTATTTATTTTTAATTATATGGAGTTTTTAAAACAAATTTTGACTGGATTGTATAATGATATCTGAAAGGTCAGACACAGTACCTATATACTACATGTTTTAGTTTCAAAGTAGTCAAGCCATAATCTGAACCCAAATGTTTGGGGAAATATATCATAAATGTTTGTAGGACAGTGGTTCTCAAACCTCTCCTCAGGTGCCACCAGCCAGTCCATGTACTTAAACTATAACAGAGTGTGCACACCCGATTCAACTACTAATCAACATGTCAGTCATTAGTGAATCTGACCTGATAGTTCAGGGCTACAGCTAAACTTTGTAAAAACATCTGAGAGGGATCGCTGGGGAGAGGTTTTAGAACCACTGGTATAGGGCATGGCCATTCACAGAACTTTTAAACTGTATATGCTGAAATGAGAAAAACAAAGGCACCCCAAACACACACAAAACAAATTTTTACTGTGACACAGACTATTTGAGAATTGTTATTATTTTGATTATTTAGTTGACCTACAACATCATTATATTATGATACTGTATATAAAACGATTTACGTTGTACTATGCAGTCTATAAGTGTATTATTTAATTAATGTTTTATATGATTTAGATTTATTAACATAATTTATGTGTGTCATTGAAAGGAGAGAAAGGTGACATAATCTAATGTAAAGTATTTCACAAAACCATTTTGAACCAAATTAAATTGCTTATCAGCAATAAGCAAATCAATAAAATAGGGAATTTAAATTATGCCATACTGTTCTATAGTAGTATACTATCTGATGTCATATCATTCCCAGTTTCCCAGAATACGTTGCCTTATAAACTTGTTAAAAAACAATAGGCATAATACAAAACATACAGAAATACAGTTATCAAAAAGGCTAGCTAGATAGGATGGTTTTCAACATAGCTCTTCATAATCTAACATCCTAATCATGGAACACAAATCTAATTTTACATTTAATGCTGATACATTATGATGTGAAGGCAAACAATGTATCGTCAATAATCAACATTACTAGGTCTCTGATATTTAGCTGACTAGTAAGCTAACAAATGCAGTGTTTCACTTTGGCCAACCTAAAATGAACTTCAGGCTGCTTGGCAAGTTGGCAAATAGATACTACCTTCATGGCCGATTCCGGTCGCTAACATACTGTATTATCTCCCTGCTGAAGAGGTGGACTACTTATTGGGTTCAGTCCGGCAGAAACTTCTCTCGACATGTCACTCTGATTGGCGCAGTCTGTTCCAATGCGCGCTGCACATTTTCAGTTTATGGAATATTCATACATTGTTCCCGCCGTCCACACAGCTGTGCTTAAAATGAGAATAGGCTACAAAGTTGTAAGCTAATTGATATAGCGTATACCACCACTGAACTGCTTGGATACTTAAGAGTATTTTTAGGGGAAACAAATCACTTATACGTAAATGAGGGGAAAAGGTGTAAGCTTATAACGTACTTCCATATACTTGGTACCGCACTACTGCTCCTGGTGGATGGGACTTCACATTGATTTGCTCAATATAAAATGCATGGCTAAAGCGATTGGATAACGAGATATTAGTAAATAATTTGTTTTGCACATTTCCTCCAATACGAGTAATTTTCCTAATTTTGTAGTAAGTAACAACTGTGGTTTGGAAAATGTAAAGAAGTAAAAGTATCAATTGTTGTAATAAAATGTAGTAAAGTAAAATTACAAAGTTGGCAGACAGATGCATACTCAAGTAAAGTTACAGATACACAAAAAAAATACTAAAGTACAGTAACAACGTATTAATACTTAGTTACTTTACACCACTGCCCATGACAGGCAGTCCGCCACGTAGTTGTTCTTGCTGACAACGTGTTGTAAGTCCGTAGTGAACTCTGAAATGTAGGACAGATGACATTGCTGGCGGGTGAACCACGGCTCAGCCACCTTGGCCATGGCAAAAGTCAGCGGCTTGTAGTTCACAGAAGCAGTGAAGTGCCGACGTCTGACCAGGGAACGAAAGTGTCTGATGACACGGTAGAGGCCCAGCAGCTCCCGGTCAAACGTGATGTACTTCCGTTCACTGGAGCGCAACTGATGGCTAAAGAAAGCGACCGGTTGCCAGGCCCCGCCTACCACTGCTCGTAAACATCCCTGATGGCGTAGCCCGAAGCGTCAAAGGTGATGGCGATGGAAGATGTAGGAGAAGGACGCGCCAGCATGGTGGCAATTGCCAAAGCTGAGTGTCACCAAAAGCCTTGATCCTGTTCTCAGTTCAGTCCACAGTCTGTTTGGGTTTACCTTTCAAGGCCTCGTGCAAGGGCCGCATGACCTTAGTGGCTCGAGGGATGAAGCAGTGGTAAAAATTCATCATGCCGAGGAACTCCTACATTGATTTGAAAGTGATCAGGCGTTGGAACTGTGTGGGGACTGTGCCGTCCTAGTGACTCTGTGTCCCGGTAAGTCAATGGTGGGGAGGCTGATCTGGCACTTGACGGGGTTTACAATTAGCCCATGTTGGCTAACCTGCTCAAACAGGGTGCGGAGGTGCGCCAGGTGCTGGGATTTGGAAGCGTTAGCCACCAGAATGCCATCCAAGTAAACAAAAAGAGCGTTGGGAGGATTGGGCCGCGTTTTTAAGGCCAAACGACATGCACAGGAACTCAAAGAGGCCAATCGGCATAATCACTGCCATTTTGGGAATGTTCAGTGTGTGTACAGGCACCTGATGGTATCCACGGATGAGGTCCACTTTAGAAGAAATCGTCTTACCAGCCAGGTGTGCTGAGAAATCCTGTATGTTCAGGACTGAGTAGAGGTCAGGTGTCGTTGCCTCATTAAGCCGCCGGAAGTCGCCACATGGGTGCAAACCGCTGCCCGGTTTGGAGATGATGTAGAGAGGTGATGCCCAAGGGCTATTGAATCAGCGGATGATGCCCAAACATTCCATATTTGCAGACTCAGCCTTTGCAACAGCAAGCACGGTCGGGTCGATGCTTCGAGCATGTGCATAGACGGGAGGGCCAGTAGTGGGGAGATGGTGCTCTACCCCATGCTTCACAGCAGAGGGCTGGGAACTCAGCCATAAAACGGTGGAAGTCATCTGAGGCTGACTAGTCAGCACCCCAAACGTATATGTCAATCCAGCTGTGTTTTTTACATCCACTAATAGTCCATGTGCACACAAAAAATCAGCACAGAAGAGGGGAACTTCAACCTTTGCTGTAACAAAGTCATCGGGAGATGCTGTCTCGGATGAAAAGTAGCCTGCCTGCGTGGCCGACGCTCATGGCCACTACTGAACTGCCTGCGTGGCCGACGCTCATGGCCACTACTTGTGGTAAAAAGACAAGCTTGAAGAATGATGGGGCTGGGAAACTGTTGGAGGCCAGCCGGCTTCTGGCAACAAGAAGTGGTTGCAGCGACAAGTGTGGAGTCATCCAGCATCACATGAGCGATGTGTGTGGGAAAAGACGCAGCCACAATATTTCCGTGACTCGCCAGGAAAAATTTGTCAGCCTCTTCAGCCAGTCTCTGACAGTCAGTGATTTTGATGTTGTCTAATGCAGCTCTCACTTGGGAAGGCAGCTGACACAGGAAAAGCTGAATAAACAGGAAATCGGGTCTGTGCTCAGCCAAGAGATCCAGCATATGGTCCATGAGTTCAGAAGGATTGCTGTCACCCAGTTCTTGAATGGAGAAAAGCCTGCTGGCTCTCTCTGTGTCAGACAGTTCAAACGTTTTCAACAGGTGAGTTTTGAGTGCTGTATACTTCTAACTTTCTAACGGATTTTTAAGAAGGCTCCCTGCTCTGGATGCTGTTGAACTTCCGAGAGCTGACACAAAGTAGTGGTACTTTGTCGCATCCACGGTGATCTCACGTAATGCAAACTGTGCTTCTGTCTCGGCGAACCATGTGGATGCTGACGATTCCCAGAAGTCGGGGAGTTTAAGGGTAACAGCTTCGCGGTCATGATTGTATAGTGTCTCTGGATCCGTCCAGCAGACTAATGTGTGGGTCACCAGTGTGGGAAATGCAGTAAATTGCACACAATCGTGTGTGTCATTTATTGATAACAAAAAACAACACTCCTCAACCAGGAAACGGCACAGAAAGAACCTACTCAGTCCTAACTAAATGAAATGGCTAAGGACAGTAAATTACCTATATAATATATTACATTTATAACTGTATTGAAGAACCAAACTGCTGTGATTATGATCAACAGTGTGGGGAACCACATTTAATGATACAGGTGAATTATGTATGTCACAGTCACTATTAGATGCTCTTATTCAGAGCGACTTACAGTAAGTATATGCGTGCTGTTGTACATTGGTCCTGCACACTGTTTCTTTTGAGGAGTACGGTTTCCAATAAGTAAAGGACTGTTACACACACTGGCCCTCATTTATCAAACGTGCGTAGAAACCAGTGTAGATCTGAGCGCAGAAATCATCTTACGACGAGACTCACGTGTGATTTACAAAACATTCGTATCACTCCAATTCCAGCGTACGAATGAACGGGTGTTGATAAATCAGACTGTTGAAATCCATCGTAATTTAAATATCACGCCCACATTTATGCACAGATTAGAGGCCTCGTCGTTAGAATTTACGACATGGATAAGCGAAATCCGGCAAAGAAAAGGAATTTCTCTGAGATAAAAAGAGACGCTCAGGTCTCAGGTGCAGGTCAACCGCTTGGTATTAATTGGAAGTTTAAAATCAGGCATTGATTGTTAAAGGAAAATGCGGTGTTGACTGAGGTTACTGCTACAGTCATTGAAAACTATTAACGAGAACCTGAAGTGCATTTCAAATGAATTAATTATTTTTTTATCTTTACAGCAAATCACTGATCTTGCATTGTTGCTTCAACACTTGTGGACTTGTAACAAGAGTTTTGATTGGTCTGAGTTTTCTAGGCAGGCAGAGCAGAAAAATTACATTAGGTCTCATGCAAAGCTTATTTGATGGTATTATAAGCCCTTGACCAAAACGTGGCCCATTTTAGCTGACTTCACCCTAGCTTTCTTACACAAAATAGCACTTACTATATTACAAGCTCAGAATAAGATCCTTTCTTCTTTGTAGAGCCCAATGGTGGCTGTTGTGGCCACTGATCTTCATTGAATGGCACCATTCTCCAGCGCAATATCATGGAGAACCCCGCATGCCATAATTATGTTGCAGGCCTGCTCTGTATAGCAATCCCCCTACCCCACCCCGCTTACCAAAGACAGAGCCACCTGCCCTTGAGCAAACGGATCACTCCACTGTGCGCACTGTTGAACCTGCGCTCCTGTTTGTTTAAGGATTTGCAGTGCGCCCTGTAGCCTTAATCCAACCCTGCAGTTTAAAAAATAGAGTTGCGTGTCCCACTCGGCCACCGGCTACCATATTCAGAACAAACATCCTGGCATCACATATGATCTGAACGTTGATTGTATTAAAGTTTTTGCGATTGATAAATGCGTAATCATTCATGGATGGTGGCTACTGACGCAGTACAAGCAATTGCCCGATTCGCCTTAGTTGAAAACCCAGCAATCTCATAAAATTGTCTTTAATCATAGTTTGAATATACCAGAAAGGGACTTCATAGCCGCCAAAACTGCTGGCATACTTCGACTATTGTTGGCTGCGATATACCAGACCTGTCCCTGATCTCCCGCTGAAAGATCCCAATGTAGAGAACGCGCATTAAGTTCCTCCAGATCTGCCATCGCTTCGACTACAGGACTGCCAAAGCGCTTTGTTTGATTTAAATTGTTGTTTGCCTAATTTCTGCCCTCATGTTCTAGGCCACCCCGAAGTGAAAGGGAAAAAATAAACCACTTAATAGCAATGTGCTGTATATAATTAATTCGTAATTCTGAAATGTAATTTGCAATATTTGCAATATGGGGTAGTTGCTATGCAGACATATTCATCAATAATCGCTGGTTCAACAATTCACTGAACCAGGTGGTTATACCATGAACACCGCTAGTCACACCATAGAATTTGCGTACACGAAGTCAGACCAGATGTGAGATTTTATCGCAGCCTACGATCACGTTCAAATTGATAAATCCCTTGCTTTACGTAGAAATCGCCGTACACCCATCGTACGCCTGTTTTAGGTCGTACGCACGTTTTAATTTAGCACATGACTGCTTCCATGCCTGATATCCAACATGTCCGATGAAAAAGCTGACAAGTGTCTACACAACTGGAAAAAAGCAGGACTTCCTTAATATTTACCTGTACAGCTACTGATACCCAAACTGTATCCTCTACATAGTGCTGTACAATGGATTCTGCCTCACAGTGATGCACTACATAAGAAAAAAAATGCTATAAGTGTACTATTACAAGCCTAAGGTTTGTTCTGGGTGGTCAGTGGTTGTCTTTCTCCATTATCTTGCTGATTGCTAGTTACTGAAAGCCCTGTTTTGGCACTTCCTTTTCCTGTTTTATCTTCCAGCACATTCCTCCTGGTATGTCACACTCTTCTTTACAAGGAGAGTTCATTACAGCCTGCTGTCTGTCTCCTTCTGTGTCTTTCCAAGCATTGAGGCTACCCTCCCTGATTGTCTGTCTTTCCTAATTCTTCTCCCTATCGTCCTTTTGGTATTTCTCCATATTGCTCTTTGTTGATCATTTTTGTTGGAAAAAATGTAGTTTTGTATTGTATGTGGCTGTATAACACCTATACTATTCATTTATCTGAGAGTGAAGAGTGCAAACAGATTTTTACAACAAAACATGATAGATTTAAAGGGGTGATAGCAAGGGCGTAGGTTTGGTTTGAACATTGGTGGGGACACAGTTTTACCATTCTATTTGCTATCGATGCTCCTGCCTGTTGCTAAAAGCATGAGCAGAAAGCGTTTGTGCAAACACACACACACACACTCACACACACACACAAGATACTGCATTTCGTACAGTAGGTCAGAAGTGTCAAAATATATTCAGGTTTATTCAAAGTTCTGTAACATTATGTAAGTCCAGTGGTTAACTAAACTTATTTCTTAATCTAATATTAGCTAGCTAAATTGAATATTGGTTTCTTCAAGTCTGCAGGCACAAAGTATCTAGTGTGCTTTAAACCTACTTTTCAAAAAGTTACACAACACTTCTGATCATTCTTTTCACTCCTCTGTCAGAAATGTTGCGAGGAGCACCTGGTCGAGGCAAATTTATGGTGAAATGATTATCTTTCCACTTCTGTATTATTGCCCCAACAGTGCTCACTGGAACATTCAGAAGTTTAGAAATGTGCCTATAACCAATGCCATAACTATGTTTTGTAACAATTAGGTTGTGAAGGTCTTGAGACAGCTCTTTGCTTTTACCCATCATGAGATGCGTCTTCTGTGACACCTTGGCAATGAGACCTTTTTGTAGGTCATCAGTTCGGACTAAACCAGCTGATATTAATATCTACTGACAGGGGGCTGGATTCCTCTTTAATTACTGATGGTTTTCAGCTGTTGTCTTGGCTTTCCATGCCTTTTTGCACCTCCCTTTCTTCATGTGTTCAATACTTTTTCACTGTGTCATTTCACATCATAATACAACTTAATTTCTGAACTTATTTTTTGGGGGTTCTTTGTATGTATGGATTACTTGGGTTGTTACCAACATCTGGTGAAAATTGCATGAAAACAGCGCTTTTGGAAATATATTTACTGCGAAAAATTGTGATGTTCCATATTTATTTCACCCACTGTATATACACAATTGCTCTTCTGAGTATTTCTTTATGGCATTAGTTTAGCCAAGTATGAACACACTGTGCCTCAAAAACAATATCATAATAAATTTCAACACTTACTGTCATAATCACTACTAGACTATTTAAGACCTCACCTGTGACCATGTTTCTATTTCTGTCCCTTTACTGCTGCTTGGATCAACTGGAACTTCATTTGTCTGATAAATGACACAGTATACAGTACAATAAGTTCCAATCATTAATAACTATGTATGTAAACTAGTTGTAACTAACAATGTAAAGCTAGACATTTATACTACTTACACATTGTCTTTTTGTGAAGGACCTTACATCAGTAATTCGTTTTTTGGAGCCATTCTGCTAACATCTAAAAAACATTGAAATAAGCAGTTTGGTATGATGATTTTAACAAATCCTTTTTACAAGTTTTCAGGTACTAGCTAGCACAGCTTCGACCGCAACTACATGACAAATGAATGTCCGATAGCTAGCAAGCAGACAGTTTCGTAGTTGTGCTCCAGAGCTAGCAAAGGCTCGTTAACGTTAGAAATACTATACATTTTCAACAATAATATACAGGAGTGTAATATAATTCGATTGTATCGTTTATTATTCACTCAATGTTAAAGTATAGCTTACAGGAGTAGCCTGCCAAAAAGCAATTAAATCTCTTCTCACAGTCTCGTTTCGACCATTGACTGTATATTACTGGTTTCGACGCTCACCTGCCCACTGTTAGCTGAAAGGCTGGTACACATTGTGATCAGCGCTCTCCTGCCAATCAGGAGTAACGCTGATATTGAGAGAGTGAACCAATTGTGGAGCAGAAATAGTTAACAGAATGAAAAAAATATGTTTAGAATCACAATTATTGGTGGGGACAATTACATGTTTCCTAAACATTGGTGGGGACATGTCCCTACCGTCCCACCCTAAATTTACGCCTATGGGTGATAGAGTGATTATATAGGGTATTTAATACTGTTCCTTAAGGTCTCTCAATAGGGTCTGTAACATTGGATTGGCTGAAAATGGCCGGGTGCTGTTTTATGCACCCTACTGCAACCCTGTGAAATAGACACTGAATGAAACGATAGGTTTTCTCCACATATGGTATGCTCATTAATATTTAGATTAGCTGCGCGCTAATTGGTTGGTTTAGCTGCAGAGCAAATACGCAAAGTTACCAACACACAGCATTCAATAAAACATCGTAGTTGTAGATACCATGGGGTAGTGGTGCAACGGATCGTCATTGATCCGTGATCCGTTCGGATCAATATCTTCGGTTCGGCACACACGTGATCCGCGGATTGATTACTGAAATAAAAAAAGTTTTGCGCATGTTCAGTCCGCTCACAGCATGGTCATGGTGAGCGGAGGAACGGAGGAGCTTGAACGTTCAGCGTCATTTAAATCCCCTGTATGGGAGCATTTTGGCTTCCTTGTTAAAGCTCCACTGTGTATTTCTTTGAGTCGATTCTTAGCAAAAAAAACTTTGTTCTTTCACAAATATGTGCTCCTTCATGTGTAATTACTTCCACCTAATAATCAAAGTATTTTCGTAAGTGTAGAATCTTCCATTCACAATACATGCAATCGTGCCCGCTCACCATGTTACGCCTCCATCTTTAAAATACATTAGCCAAAGAGGGACATACCTGGAAATTCAAGCTCGGCCATTCGCGCTTTTACACAAGTGGCACCATGACGAATGCCAGGGGGAGATTACTCACGACTGCTGGGAAATTTCAAAGTCTGTTGAAGATGTAAGATCATGCCTGTTCTCGAGGACATGTAATAGTAGTGCTGGCTCAAGCTATAAAGTAGTCAAGAACTTTCGGCTGGCAACACAAACAGGGATTTTTAGTTTCAAAATAATAGCGCTCGTGGTTCATTGCAATAATCATTGTTCATTCTTTGCATGTCCATGTTCATGTTTTGCTAAAATTAGTATTCTGTTTGAATAAAACAGACTCTAGTGAATGTTTTTCAAATGTAATCGTGTTTTCACATGAGACACTGACAATATATTCAATCAAATTGTGTGTAAAACATATTTGTTACTTAATTAATAAAACAAGTTAAATTATTATTTTTGCTATCACATGCTCTTATTGTTTCTTTACACACAATACAATTGCATTTGGTTATAATTCACGGGCTGTGTAGTGAATTAACAATGACTATTGCAATGAATCAAAATGAGCGCTATTGTTTTGAAAGAAAAAACGAATATCCAGGTTGATGTTGCTGGTATAAATACACGGTTAGTTGTCATATACATTTTCACCAGCAGATGGGAGCAGATCGTACACAATGCAGCTTTAATTATAATGAAGGAAAGAGGTTAGTGGATAAAACCGTGACAGTGTGTAGTAGGGGTGCAACGGATCATGAAACTCACGGTTCGGATCGGTTTTCGGATCAGAGTCACGGATCGGATCATTTTTCGGATCAGCAAAATAAAAAATATATAAAATAATTTGAATTTGGGTTAGTTGTTTTTATAATTTTCAGTGGTTATGATGAGCAATATGAGAGAGAAATTTGGTTAATATTGATCGTTGTTTAGG
>JACXGM010039181.1:0-10643 GCA_016801145.1 Umbra pygmaea
TGTGTGTGTGTGTGTGTGTGTGTGTGTGTGTGTGTGTGTGTGTGTGTGTGTGTGTGTGTGCCCGCGCCCGCGCAAATCAGTCTGCTTGTAGGTGTGTGAATGCATCCCTTTGCGTGTGCGTCACGTCCTGCGGCTAGGTGTTCTGCTAAACTAATCAGCACGAGTCCACACAGCCTGTGTTAATGGTCTCTAGTGGGTTTTGGCTCGTGTTAATTTTGGCAACATTAATAAACCTGACTAATGCAGGGAAGAGGGGTTGTCTGGACCTTGTCCAGTTAAACGCCGTTATCTTTTGTTCTCCATTGCAACATTTACTGGTTCGTTTGGATCTGAATGAACACGGCCCAGTGACTCTGTGCTCAGTAGGATGAGGGAGCAAGAAAGACGGAGCGATGGATGGTGTTTACTAAGAAGAGAAAATATTTTACTTTAAAAAAAATAATGTTTTTGTTTTCTTCTCTTCCGTGGTGTCTTATCACAAAGAAGTGTGTACATTTATAAGTTAATTTTTGAAAAATAAAAAACCTTTGTTCTTCTGTATATGAATGGCTGTATGTTAACCTTGAACAAAAAGTAATGAATTCTATGACAAATAAATATAATAAATTAATTTAAAAATGTTATTCATGTTCTTTGTGACTGCGTGTGATGGCTAACCTGTCTAGAAGCCTTGATGGAGGCAAAATTGCATCTCCTTTCAAGTCTGTGAAGGAAAGTAGAGAAGTGTATGCTCTATAGACAGTATTACAATATTATTACTATTGTGATAATGCTGGATGCATAATCTCTCATGAACAGAAAGGAAAACTTAAGGTCTTTCATGAACCAAATATGCTAATGAGACAAACCCCAGTGTACAGAGTTGAAAATATACTTACAACACTTCAGTTATCCAAGTGAATTCTATCACATCTTTTTATATCCCTGGTGTCTGTGTTTCACTAGAGGGCAGCAGCGGAGCACTGATCATGTGACCAGGATGTTTGGCAATGGCTGTTCGGCTTGATGCAGGGAAAACAAGGGGGAGTGGGGAAGTGCAGGCTTTCCTTACAGCCCAGCTCTAACAGCCTTGTTTCAATTAGCTTCTGTGTAAAGATCTTATGTATGAAACGTTAGTCATTCAATGAGGCGTTAGAAACTGCCTGCACCCCAAAGACTAGAATGTTCCATATCTACAGCCTGCACACACGCACTATATTCCTGCTCAATAACTTCCAAATGACCAGGGTAGTTACAAACTTTTTAAAGTTAATTGTTGTGCATTATAAAACGGGTCCGGTGATATCTGCAATTTGATTGGCTAAAATTGCATTCCAAGCCTATGACTGATTGAAGCTGATGACTTGGTTCACTGGCTGTGATTTGCTCTTTAGGACCAGAGTTGGGTACCCAAATAAGTTACATTTTAGTAATTTAGCTGCCGCTCTTATCCAGAGCGACATTTGGCACAGTTGGGAATTGAACCAGCAACCTTCGACTAAAAGTCTGACTCCGTAACCACTCGGCAATCTAACGCCCGTTGAAGTGACTGTTTGAACCATAACAGTGTTGTGGAGGACATTGGTTGGTCAGGGGTTTCTAAGTATAACTGTCCTTGGCTCCAGGACTGTGACCAGTAAAGCATGTCCAGCCTCTGCAGACCAAGGGTGGGGACCAGGCTGAAACAAAACCACCATGTGTTGTGTGACCCGAATGGCATTCTATTCCTTGTATAATGGCCACTATGGGCCCTGCTCTAAAGATGTGCACTATTTAGGGAATATGACTCTGGTCTAAAATAGTGTACTAAGGTATATTGGGAATAGGGCTCAAGTTTAAAGTAGTTTACTATATGGGGATTAGAGCTGTGGTCTAAGGTTTTGCCCTATAGGGAATAATAAGGCTTAGGTTTAATGTAGTTTAATATGGGGAAATAGTCTCAGGTTTAATGTGGTTTACTATATAGGGAATAGAGTTCTGGTCTAAAGAAGTATACTACACTCACGGCCACTTCATTAGGTACACCTGTCCAACTGCTCGTTAATGCAAATATCTACCTTGTATTAATGGTTCAGGCTGGTGGTGGTGTAATGGTGCACACACTTGCACACTCTCGGCCGCTCAGTACCAATTAGGCATCGTTTGTGATGTGGTGGATTGGGAAATTCACATAGATGTGCAGCTACAACCACTTCATGATGCAGTAATTTCAATATGGACCAAATCTCTAGGGAATATTTCCAGCACCTTTTTGAATCTATGTCACAGGAATAGGGCTCTGGTATAAAGTAGTGTACGATATGAGGCAATTTGTTTTGAATTCTTGAGTAAATAGTTTTTAAGTAGATTTACACATATTCTTGTAATGCAGTGCTTTCAGATGAGACAGGAAATTTAGAAGTGGCAAGGAGTTGCTGTGACCAGGTTGTAGACCATCATTATTACTCTGAAATCAGACTCTTCGATGCTGTAAGGATATCGGTCTTAGCAGCAGGAAAGGAAGGCAGATGCAAAGTAGGATGTTTTGGGCTTAACATGCAATAAACCAATCAGAGTGTCATCTCCCAGTCCCTTTAAAAAAAATTGATTTATGGTCTTGTTGATTTTAAAATCTGTGATAAAGCTAAGGGGCGTTTAGGGCGTGACTATGGCGTTCATTTGTACGACAAGACACTCAAAGGAGTTGGCATTTTAGTTTTTCCAGTAAGGAATGTTACATTTTGTGTTACATTTAGTTTTAATACCATTTTTAGTTTGCATTTCAATTAACCAGGTTTTTGTTTGTTAATTTAGACCAGGTTTTTGTTGTCAATGGTGTGATCACTTTCTGATGCCAAGATAGCAATACCCCTAGAATTATCCTGAACACACCTCCCTTTAAGACCAGCACACCCATGGGCGCAAAGATGGGCGCAGGTGCGTTTGCTATTTAAACGACGCGGGCACCGGATGGGAAATTGGCAACTGCCTTGGTCTTAAACTAGCAAAGACACTTGCGTTCAGGCTTTGTGCTGTGTTGCGCCGGGTGCAAGATATTGCCCTATGACTTAAACACCGGACTAATGACTGTAAACGACCAGCAGGTGAAAATGATGACCAGACAACAAATACAACCTAATGTTTGATTACATTAAGTCATGAAATATCCTTGTAAACAGAACATACAAAATGGAGTCGGTGGACTGAAGGCACCGACGCATGCTCTCCAGGAGGGGGCGACCATTACAGTTGCCTCCTCAGTGGTGAGGCTGATTGAGATGTCTAGGTTGTATTAGGAATCAATCCAGTGTCTTCTGTCACTGTCTCTTTGTGCCTTCTCTGCCACAACTCATTTCCTAATTTTTATTAGATTGATTTTCTCTGCAGTCTTACGCATTGCAGACACACATACAAAGAAACACACACATGAACAAGTAATTACACACAAATGAACACACACTCACTCTCCACTTCTGTTCAGTCTGTCAATCTCAATTTGCCTGCCATTGTTCAAAACATTTTAATTAGCCTTTAGATGAATTTTCTCTTTCAAGAAAAATGCAGATGCTTCTCTGCAGATGCACAGATCACATTCTGTATGTTTAATCTCAGTCGCATTCTTTAAGTAGTTGGCTAGTTGCAGCTTGTTCTGTCTACATGTCTTATTAATCTGCTGGCAAATACCCCGCTCTGTTTGCTCTGATTTGATAAACTTCATAATGTAGCCAACAGCTGCACACATGTTTCTGAACATTGTCTGTTTGAACTACAAATGGATGGCTGTTTGAAAACAAAACACCTGTTTTGTCTATGGAGACTGGTAGGCCGTTCACAGTGGGCAGTCTGTAGGCAATTTAATCAGAAGGAAATCTGTAAGCAGTCTAATCCGAAGGCAGTCTGTAGTCAGTTTAATCAATAAAGTAGGTCATCTATAGGCAGTCTAATCGAAGCCAGTCTATAGTCAGATTGCAGCCTGATCAGAATGTAGTTTGTAGGCAGTCAAATTTTAAAGGCAGTCTGTAGATAGTCTAATCAGAAGGCAGTCTGTAGATAGTCTAATCAGAAGGCAGTCTGTAGATAGTCTAATCAGAACGCAGTCTGTAGGCAGTCTAATCAGAATCCAATATAGACAGTCTAATAAGAAGTCAATCCGTATGCAGTCTAATCAGAAGCCAGACTATAGTCAGTCTAATCAGATGGCAGTCTGTAGGTGGTCTAATCAGAATGCAGTCTGTAGGCAATCTAATCAGAAGGCAGTCTATAGACAGTCTAATCAGAAGCAAATCTAAATATGACAGCCTAGATCCTTACTAAACATGACAACCTAGAACCTTACTAAATATGACAACCTAGAACCTTACTAAACATGACAACCTAGAACCTTACTAAATATGACAACCTAGAACCTTACTAAATATGACAACCTAGAACCTTACTAAATATGACGACCTAGAACCTTACTAAATATGACAACCTAGAACCTTACTAAATATGACAACCCAGAACCTTACTAAATATGACAAACCACATAAAGGAAAAACCAACATAAGAATATCCAGAACAGAGGATAATGTATCTGGATCTCCTCTGGAGGGATAGAAAACCATTATTTCAAAAGACAACCCCTCATTTGTTGTACGATGAGAGCATGCAATCACTTACTCAATACATCCCACTGACCCATATTTAGCACCTCTTTGAATATTTTATCAGTATAAACTATTATATTTGCAGTATAACTGTCTCAGTTGGTTTTGACCAACATCTTTCAGTACTTACACTAGGACCTATTTTTTACATGACATAAATATTGTATTTGGATCAATAGTATTTCATTATAATGGACTACCCTCTAATTAGGTTTATTGATTAATTTTTTTATTGTTCTCAGTCTCAAACACAGACCACATGTATTCAGGACCTTGTCAATCAGCTAATACCTAACTAATAACTTTGAAATAGTTGCATTTACACTATTTTTCAGTATCCACAATAATCAGTACAATATTGTACAAAAGCAACCTGAGTAAATGGTTTGAATTAAGAAAAGTTTTAAGGTGTAAAATGGGTGGAGTTACTACACATCCCTGAAATTGTTATATTTTCATGATCAGATGCCTATTACAGGTAAATACATGTGTTCCCTTTGTAGATGCTTGGTCCAGGGTTCAAAGAGATGAGTATGAAAAGGAAAATGGATGAAAAGAGCTAAGCTGATCTCTTCTCCCTCTCTGTCTCTCTCTCCCACTCCCTCGCTGTCTCACTCTCTACTTCTCTGTCTCACTCTCTCCCTCTCTGCCTCACTATCCCCTCTCTGTCTCACTCTCTTCCTCTCTGTTTCACTCTTTCCTTCTATGCAATGTGGATGTTGAAGGGGGGCTGTTGTTAATGCTTTAGGGACCATAGGGGGTCTAGGGAAGTATAAGGTGTGTGAGTAAAGAAAATAAACGGAAATAATACTAATAATATCAACAAATAATAGAAATCATATTTTATAATAATAATAATAAACATATGTGGAGATGCAGATCTTAATGAGGGTGGAAGTGTGACTCCTGTGACTATTTGTTTAGTGTGTTTGTATAAAGGTTTGTATTAAGTGCCCATAAAGGTTTTTAAAAAATCAAAAGAAATCTCTGGGCCCTATCTTGCACCCAGCGCAATTGACTTTTTACACCGACGTATGTATCATTCTAATCTTGCACCTGACACGCAGGGGACTTTTCCTCCACATACAGTAAATTAGGGAATTAACTTGTGCTCCCGGGGGCAATTCAGTGAAAATAAGGGCGTTTTCACACATACCTCATTTGGTCCGGACTTTCGAACCTTTCAGTTTGTTCCGAACCAAAATTGCAGGTGTGAAAGGTGCCTCAGACCACGGTCCGGATCAAAAGACCAAATTTTGGTCCGATCAAAAAGGTGGTCTCAATCCGGACGAAACGGAACCATGGTTCAGTTCTTTTGCAGTATGAAAACACTTTTTGGATGGTTCGGACTTTCATATCAATTACAGGAAGTTAGGCAACTACGTACCATAGAAAAAGAACAAACTCAGAAAAAAAACGCTAGAAAAAGCAAAAATTAATCATGGAAGTAGGCCTACATGTAGAGAGGAGATTAGATCTTTCATTTTATTTTGATCAGACGAAATCATTCAAATACATTTCTCGCGAGTACTGCGCTTGTAGTTTGTGCTGTGCTTGCAATTTGTGCTGATGTTGATGTAGCTGGTAGTAATACTACGCAATCAGGTTTTGCTCATTCATTTGTTCATTCATTTTCATTCATACGGAAAAAGACAAACATCACGCCAACGTCAGACACACGCCCGTCTACTTACCAATCAAAGGGATGTGGTGACGACAGGCCGAAGGTATGTCATGGAAAGTTCTTTAGTGCGCTAGCAAAATCACTATGTGAAACCAAAAAGAACGGGATCAAATGTATACAATGTAATTAAACACAAACGTTGGTTCGGACCTTGGTCCGGACTTTAATGTGTGAAAACGACCTTAGAGACTTCTTCCGGCGCAAATGTTCCCTGGTGCTATTTTGCAGTTCTCGAATACAATTCCGCCTCAGACCAGGAAAAAGTAATTGGCGTATTATTCAGATGCATTTTAAGGGCGCATGGTGGGCCATAATGTAGCATGTGCACAACGTGCGTAATCATTTATGCTTGCAAACTCTGACATTTCTGCCATCTTTGAGGGGAATCCCCTCTTGAATGGGTGGCTGTGAAGGGGACAATGGCTATCCGTTAAAAACATGGCAGATAAAACCATTTATGATGCCAGCAACAGTGCGTCAAATGCTGTTTAATCGAAAAAACATGCAAAAACACACAGTGTAGCCTAATTGAACGAACATTTGGCACACTGAAAATGCACTTCAGGTGTTTGGATAGGACAGGAGAAACTTTACATAATTCTAAAAGTCGCAGCATTCTTTGTGGCTTGTTGTGTTTTACACAACATTACCATGATTCATGGATGTGTTGATGACATAAATGAGGAAATAGTAGAGGACTTAAGGAGAGATGATGTTGAAATGTATGTGTTGTTGCAACTTAACCCAAATGCCCCAGCACAGCAGCAGAATGGGAGAGGAGAGATTGTTTGAAAGAAGAGTGTGTGTGTGTGTAACAATGACATACTGTGCCATTTACTTTTTGTTGGACAATGGCGTGATCACTTTCCGATGCCTCAAGATAGCAATACACCCAGAATTATCCTGAACACACCTCCCTGTTAGACCAGCACGCAAATATGGGCACAGGTGCATTTGCTATTTAAACGAAGCGGGCGCCGGACGGGAAATTTACAACTGCGTTGGTCTTAAACTAGCAAAGACACTTGCATTCGGGCTTTGCGCTGCGTTGCGTCGGGTGCAAGATAGGGCCCTATCTCTCGCTCTGCCCCTCTCTGTGTTCCTCTCTCCCTTTTTGTCTCACTCTCCCCCTCTCTGTCTCATTCTCTTCCTCTCCATCTCAATATTTCCTTCTTTGTATCACTATCCCCCTCTGTCTCACTCTCTCCACATCTGTCTCACTCTATCCCTCTCCCTCACTCTCTCTCTCTTTGTCTTTCTCTGTCTTACTCTCCTCCCCCTCTCTCTCCCACTGTCTCTCTTTCTCCCTCCTGTTCAGTCTTACAGTCAATTCTCACAGCAGACCAACACAGACTCTGTGACCCTTTTCTAAAACAAATGCGATATGAAAACTGTAAGATCTCTCTCACGCTCTCCCTCTCTGACTCAGTCAACCTCTGTGCCTCTCTCGTATGGACTGTTGAACTTTCATCGGAGGACGATTTGTTCGCTAGATATCATTTTGATATCCTCTAGCTATCATGTTAATTTCATTGCTAATGACTGAACAACAGGTTAATGTCACCTTGTTCAGATACCAAATGTTCAAACACAACTTTGTAAAATTCTATTCTTAAGTGATTGCATGTTTATGTGTACACATTTTTTTACCAGAGTTTGTTTGCGTGTGTGCATGTAAGTGAATGAGGGAGAGAGAGAGAGAGAGAGAGAGAGAGAGAGAGAGAGAGAGAGAGAGAGAGAGAGTGTGAAGGAGAGGAGGGAGGGAGGGAGGGAGGGAGGGAAGGAAGGGGAGAGAGAAAGGGGAGAGAGAAAGGGGAGAGAGAAAAATGTGAGCCAGGATTACCTTGTACATCTGGACAGCTTTTGGCTGAAATCAGCTAAATAAACACAAGGGTTTTTCTGCTGTGCCAAAAGCTGCATTAGGTTAACTACAGGGAGAGAAAACACAGACACACACACAGGCACAAAATACACACATTCACACATTAAACTATATCATCATACAAACACTGAAAATGTGTCAAACGCTTCAATTTTACTCTATTGTAATTAATTAACCTTCAGCACTTGTTCAGTTAACAGCAAGCAAGTAATGGTCCCCTGAACATCAGTTGGTAAATCACTTTAAGATAATTTGCAATACCAGACTTTGTAGGTGTGATTCTCATTATTTAAACTTTTACACACCACTGTGCACCATTAATTCAACTTTTACACACCACTCAGCACCATTAATTCAACTATTACACACCACTCTGCACAATTAATTCATTTTTTACACACCACTCTGCCCCATTAATTCATTTTTTACACCCCACTGTGCCCCATTAATTCAACTTTAACACACCACTCTGCCCCATTAATTCAACTTTAACACACCACTCAGCACCATTAATTCAACTTTTACACACCACTCTGCCCCATTAATTCAACTTTAACACACCACTCAGCACCATTAATTCAACTTTTACACACCACTCTGCCCCATTAATTCAACTTTTACACATCACTCTGCACAAATAATTCATTTTTTACACACCACTCTGCCCCATTAATTCATTTTTTACACACCACTGTGCACCATTAATTAAACTTTTACACACCACTCTGCACCATTAATTCAACTTTTACACACCACTGTGCACCATTAATTCAACTTTTACACACCACTCTGCACCATTAATCCTAGTGTTGTTTAGAGTATAGGGCTGTGTGTTTGTCTGTGAGTGTAAGAAAGCCTAAACTTTACTTTCATGTTATTTAGACTGGCTTCTGTTGGTCTAATAAAGTAAAACCTCCCGGCCTCTGTGACCCTCCCAGGAAGGACTACAAACTCACTGTTATTATTAGTGTTTAGTTGCAGATCCTTTTCTTGTTAGTCTTTGGTTATTTCTTAAGGGCAAATATAATCTCTGAATATATCGGGACATAATCTCTGCAACCATAGGGAAGAAGTTTCAACTCTCTCACTCCAGATCAACGACACATAGCAACCATTTAGCCAAAATGTAGCTATGATAAAAAAAACATTCGGAAGAGTCGATACTCTACCTAGGTTAGATTTACAAAGGTTTATTTGTCGTATCTGGTCAGTCAGTGAAACTAATGATGCCAACTTGGTGGTCACATCATTTGGTGGACTTAATCCAATCACGCTTTGCCAAGCCGTTCTGATTCTGAACCTGTGATCATTCACCATGGAGTCCTTTAGTTGGTACTTGGTATGCTACACATTCATCAATTTACAGTGCATTAACAATTGAATTCACAGGCACTCAAAATACACAACGAATTGCTAGAGTTTGCCATGACAAGGTACCCCGATCAAACTATCTAATTAATATTTCATATTCATGTGCCAGCTATTTTGCAGCTTTCAAATAAGTTTTTGTTGGTGTTTCAAGGGTTTCTGTTGACTCTTAAAGTTATTGTTACATGGAGCGATGAACAAATGATCACACTATGCAGTGAGAGACAATTGTGCTGTATTTTAGTTGACAGATGTTTTTTGAAGACTAAACAATAGTGGCAGATTGTCAATGTTCATTTTATTAGATACTCGCTGTGAGCCTGCAGTGTCAGAGGCAATTACTGCCACAACCGTTTGCTATGGTCACGTGCATGAATATCACATGTACTTTCAGAATGTAGTTGGGGGGGGGACATGTCCACCTCTAACTCTTCAGTGAGGAGTTTGGCAGTAAAGTCGACAAGTGGATTTTTTAATCCTTTATGTGAGCTGGTATATTGTTGAATTCTTAATTTGAATTGTTATTGAATCATGAGAGAGGTTATTCATTTCCTGCTTTGTATATTGCTGTTCCAAACCCGTGTTCTCTAATCCTCGATTCCATCATAGCTTGGCACAGGATACAATTGTCCGAGCTACAGGGAGGATTAAATGGAAGTGAGGAGGGCGTCAATTTGTTTGTCCGCCATCCAATAAAAGTCACTAGGTGGCATATCATCCAGACAAGTGGCAAACATGTAATAGGACTATTAGTCATCTATGTAAAGACCACACATTTCCCTCATTAGGTCTGCTCTGTGCTTTAGTAACTGTATAGGAGTGTGATACTGTATATTAACACCAGAGGCTTGTTAATCTCGTTTTCTTCTGAAGAATGTTCTCCCTCTATTTTCTTTTACCCTCCCACTGTCTATTTCCTGAATTCCTGGCTCCCCTGTTCCCTGTAACACTGTTAGACACCTAAGTGCTGTCATTGAGCAGGATGGATTTGGATAGTAGAGAGAGTGAAGAAGTGAGAGGGAGAAGAGAGGGAAACACAAGAGAGGAGAGTGAGGAGAGAGAGAGAGAGAGAGAGAGAGAGAGAGAGAGAGAGAGAGAGAGA
>JACXGM010039182.1:0-10749 GCA_016801145.1 Umbra pygmaea
AGGACCTATTTCCTTTTCTACAAATTACAACTGATCATTTTCAGATATTGGAAAAGGAAATCATTTCTAAGATGTCATTATTTTTCAAACAAGCCATGAAAAGCTGGTTGCAATTCCAATTTAATCCACCTGAAAATAGGGACCAAATTTTACAACAATTATTATGGCTAAATTCTCATATACTAGTTGATAAAAAGCCAGTATACTTTGACAAGATGTTTGGAAAAGGAATAATGTTTCTAAATGACATTATAAATTAAGCCGGGGGAGTGATGCCTTACATACAGTTAACAAAAACGTATGGAGACGTATGCTCTCTTAAAAAATATAATCAACTAACCGCAGCAATACCATATACTTGGAAGAAGAAAATACAAGGGGGGAAAAGGTCTGATCTTGTCTGTCAATCATGTATTAAACATCTCACATGGATGAGGAAAATACGAATAAACAAAGAAATATATCAATTCCATCTAAGAACAAAAAAAATGGTTGCTTTTCCATATAAACTACAAAATAGCTGGGAAGAAATTTTTGATGTTCCGATCCCGTGGCATAACGCATTTTGATTAATACGTAAACAACACCAGACTCAAAAATAAGAATATTTCAATACAAGTTATTATACAAAATATTGGCAACAAATAGAAGTCTATACAAGTGGGGAATACAATCTTCCCAACTCTGCAGATTTTGCTCTGAGAAAGCAGAATCTATAGATGTCATGTACTGGCTCCAAAGCAAGTTATACACAGATTGAAACAATTCCTAGAACAGTATTGAAAGGCTTTATATTTATTAATAACAAAGGAAAATAAATGAGCAATGGAAACAAACTAAGGAAAGCGCCTATACTGGGGCAACTACAAAACAAACGTAAATCAGGGAATAAACCAGACCTGTAACACAGGGATTACAGAAACTCAGGAATACTAAAATGGAACTGAACTTAAACAAAGCAGATAGTTACTAAAGCAGACATATCTAGCAGGTACTGACAGGATACAAAATAACAGGCAGAACATGGAATGACTTATTTCACTCACCAGCAAGAATAATGACCCAGCAACCAACGAACAGGAACTAGACACTTAAATACAGGAGAACAGGGGGAAAACTAACTACACACAGCTGACATGAATGGACTAATTACATAGGCAAAATGAATGGGCAGGCAAAACACCAACTAACTAAAACCACAAGAGGGAGACAGAAGACTACTAATGCTGGGCGATACAGATCATACAAAGACATAACTGAACATAAGTACAAGACCTAACCAAGATTAGAAGAAACTAAAAGAGACACAATATTCATGGATTTGGTCTAGGCCGGTATAAGAAGGGGATCGTTACAATAGATCATCTTTTTTGGTACTGTCCTTATGTTGCTTGTTTTTGGTCACAGGTACAAGAATAGATGAAAAAATGCAATATTTGTTTTGAATAACGTTACAAACAGCAATACTTGGAGACTTAAAATGTAGTAGTCAGCCAATTAATAATATGATAATTGCTTTAGCAAAAATATTTATCTTTAAACGTACAATATGTAATTTTTTGGCCGCCAGAGGGCTCTCAATCAAAACAATAGCAAAAGATGTACTTGGATGACGTCGGGAAGATGCGTGGGATCATGGATTTTGTTATTGTCGTCAATGACAACCTTCCAATCTAGCGTCTCCGGCAGAAAAACTTTTCACTGACATTTTCACTGACAAATTTTCACTGTATGAGCTAGAGATAAATATTAAAATGACACAATGTAATTGGTCTCAACATTTGGTCACGGTTTGGTAAAGGTTAGGACGGGTGTAAAATGTAGATAGCAATATTATAAAACAAAAAAAGTGGGATTGGAAATTATGCACATTTAAGAATAAAGACAATCCTGTTGTCAAATACTGAAGCTGACCTTTCCCCCCCCCCAAAAAAAAAACATCTTAACTGTGATGTAATAACAAGTTCACCTTCGATGTATTAACATGTTAATATCTCAACTATGATGTAATAACCAGCTCACCTTTGATATAATAACATGTTCATATCTCAACTATGATGTAATAACAAGCTCACGTATGATGTAATAACATGTTAATATCTTAACTGTGATGTAATAACAAGTTCACCTTTGATGTATTAACATGTTAATATCTCAACTATGATGTCATAACAAGCTCAACCATGATGTATTAACATGTTAATATCTCAACTATGATGTAAAAACAAGCTCACCTATGATATAATAACATTTTCATATCTCAACTATGATGTAATAACAAGCTCACCTATGATGTAATAACATGTTATTATATCACCTATGATGTAATAACAAGCTCATCTATGATGTATTAACATGTTCATATCTCAACTATGATGTAATAACAAGCTCAACCATGATGTAGTAACATGTTCATATCTCAACTATGATGTAATAACAAGCTCACCTATGATGTAATAACATGTTAATATATCACCTATGATGTAATAACAAGCTCGTCTATGATGTATTAACATGTTAATATCTCAACTATGATGTAATAACAAGCTCAACCATGATGTAGTAAAATTTTAATATCTCAATTATAATGTAATATCAAGCTCACCTATCATATAATAACATTAAAATATCTCAAATATGATTCATTACAAGCTCATGTATGATGTAATAACAAGCTCAACCATGACGTAGTAACATGTTCATATCTCAACTATGATGTAATAACAAGCTCACCTATGATGTAATAACATGTTAATATATCACCTATGATGTAATAACAAGCTCATCTATGATGTATTAACATGTTAATATCTCAACTATGATGTAATAACAAGCTCAACCATGATGTAGTAAAATTTTAATATCTCAAGTATAATGTAAAATCAAGCTCACTTATCATATAATAACATTAAAATATCTCAAATATGATTCATTACAAGCTCATGTATGATGTAATAACATGTTAATATTTCAACTATGATGAAATAACTAGTTCACCTTTGATGTATTAACATGTTAATATCTCAACTATGATGTAATAACAAGCTCATCTATGATATCATAACATTTTCATATCTTAACTATGATGTAATAACAAGCTCACCTATGATGTAATAACATGTTCATATCTCAACTATGATGTAATAACAAGCTCACCTATGATGTAATAACATGTTCATATCTCAACTATGATGTAATAACAAGCTCAACCATGATGTAGTAACATTTTAATATCTCAACTATAATGTAATATCAAGCTCACCTATCATGTAATAACATTGTAATATCTCAAATATGATTTATTACAAGCTCATGTATGATGTAATAACATGTTAATATCGCAACTAAAATGAAATAACAAGCTCACCTTTGATGTAATATCATGTTAATATCTCAACTTTGATGTATTAACAAGCTCATCTATGATGTAATAACATGTTAATATATGATGTAATAACAAGCTCACCTATGATGTAATAACATGTTAATATCTTAACTGTGATGTAATAACAAGCTCACCTATGATATAATAACATGTTCATATCTCAACTATGATGTAATAATAAGCTCAACCATGATGTAGTAACATGTTCATATCTCAACTATGATGTAATAACAAGCTCACCTATGATGTAATAACATGTTAATATATCACCTATGATGTAATAACAAGCTCATCTATGATGTATTAACATGTTAATATCTCAACTATGATGTAATAACAAGCTCAACCATGATGTAGTAACATTTCAATATCTCAACTATAATGTAAAATCAAGCTCACCTATCATATAATAACATTAAAATATCTCAAATATGATTCATTACAAGCTCATGTATGATGTAATAACATGTTAATATTTCAACTATGATGAAATAACTAGTTCACCTTTGATGTATTAACATGTTAATATCTCAACTTTGATGTAATAACAAGCTCATCTATGATATCATAACATGTTCATATCTTAACTATGATGTAATAACAAGCTCACCTATGATGTAATAACATGTTCATATCTCAACTATGATGTAATAACAAGCTCACCTATCATGTAATAACATGTTAATATCTCAACTATGATGTAATAACAAGTTCACCTATGATATCATAACATGTTAATATATCACCTATGATGTAATAACAAGCTCATCTATGATGTATTAACATGTTAATATCTCAACTATGATGTAATAACAAGCTCAACCATGATGTAGTAACATTTTAATATCTCAACTATAATGTAATATCAAGCTCACCTATCATGTAATAACATTGTAATATCTCAAATATGATTTATTACAAGCTCATGTATGATGTAATAACATGTTAATATCTCAACTATGATGAAATAACAAGCTCACCTTTGATGTAATATCATGTTAATATCTCAACTTTGATGTATTAACAAGCTCACCTATGATGTAATAACATGTTAATATATGATGTAATAACATGTTAATATATCAAGAATGATGTAATAACAAGCTCAACCATGATGTAGTAACATTTTAATATCTCAACTATAATGTAATATCAAGCTCACCTATCATGTAATAACATTGTAATATCTCAAATATGATTTATTACAAGCTCACCTTTGATGTAATATCATGTTAATATCTCAACTTTGATGTATTAACAAGCTCACCTATGATGTAATAACATGTTAATATATGATGTAATAATAAGCTCACCTATGATGTAATAACATGTTAATATATCAAGAATGATGTAATAACATGTTAATATATGATGTAATAATAAGCTCACCTATGATGTAATAACATGTTAATATATGATGTAATAATAAGCTCACCTATGATGCCCAGCTTGGCAGCAAACATGAGGGAGATTCCGATGGGCAGGCCAATGAAATAGTACCCCACCAGGATAGCCAACGCACCAATCACCTGCTTCCCTGCTCCCCGTATAATACCTCCCATCACACCCTGTCACACACACACATACCACATACACACAGGTATGCACACCGACACAAAGCATACCACACACACCCACACATGCAATCGCACACAAATGAACACAAACCCACACACAGATATACAGGTATTACACACATGACAGTAGAAGTAAAGGAATTTAATTGTATATTCATTACCCACAAAACAATACAAAATAAATGAATTAACTACATCACATGCATTACTAACAATACATAATACAACATTTTACTGACAAAAAAATCACACTAGACACACATTACTGTCAAAACAGTATACTTACAACAATGGCATCGGCCAGATGACATAATCCATAGAACAGATTGATGTCAGCTACTCTGTTAACTATCTCCCTGGAACAGACAGGAAAGAAAGACAGACAGACAGAAAGATAGACAGAATGTAAAAAGACAGGCACAAAGAAAGTCAGACAGATTCACAGCAACACAGACACCCAGAAATACACACATACAGACAACAAACATACAGACAGACAGACAGACATCCAGACAGACAGACATCCAGAGAGACAGGCAAAAATATAAGAAGCACACAAATAGAAAGAGAGAGAAAGACACTACGTCAATAAAGACAGAAATACATCAGAACTAAATCTCTTTTCTCAGTACACTTATACATTCGCTGAAACGTAAAAATGGGATCATGCTGTTTGTGGTAAAAACACAAAGACAAAGATTACACTGCGATCACAAATTACACTGCGGTCACAGATTACACTGCGGTCACAGATTACACTGCACTAGAGGTCATTCGTCATCTGATTTGTGATAGAGTTTTGGACAAAATAATATTGGAATGTGCTTTTGATGTTCAGTGGCGCATTCGAGATAAAATAAATGTTCATTTTTGTTTATCTAACAAACAAAATGTAAGACAACAGTAGCGTCTACAACATTGAAGCTTTTACTGGTCACAGGTAACTGAATGAACCAGAGGTCTGGGATCACTAGGTTCCACATAGTAAAAGACGTCACTGGGTTTTGTTAGCTTGGTGTCAGACCTGTTTCTGCTAACATTCCAATCATAGAATTGTTGCACAAGAGACTGGTTTCCAGGCTAACATCAGAATGCCAGAGTCACGATGATGGTTAATACATGATGGATCACTAGACACAATGTAATATTCTGTCTTTGTAACCAGCAGATGACACACACAACCACATGAGCATTATAAAGTTAATGAATGATGTGCATGTACTCACTGCTCTGTGGTAAAGATGTATCCAATTACGTTTCTACTGATAATAATGACTGTGCCCATGATGCAAGAGACAAGGGCTGTAAAGAACACAGAACTTGATATTAATAATAAAACTTCATATTTGACTTCTTGAACGTTCAGAATGCCTATAATTCTGCCACCCAACAGATCTAAACTGAACCATTTAGACTCAATATTTCTGGTTCAGGACTGCTCAATGTTTTCACCATCTGTCTCCATTAATTACAGTAGCATTACTAGGAGTCCCATCCCATTGCTTATTGTATGTAACTGAAATCCATTTATTTTATCTATATTTACATCCAGCACAATTTACTTTTTACAAAAATGCATGTATCATTCTGTCACAGACCAGGAAAAACCTGGTTAAAAGTCAATGCTGCGTTATTCAGATGCATAGACCGTATGTTAAAATGCTATTTTAAGGGCGCATAACTTAAAGTAGTTTAATTATTTACTTTCAATAAAGAGTAACGCAGTAACATAAAGGTGTTACATTTTGGAGAAGTAACTAAGTAAAGTACTTTTTAGTAACGTTCCCCAACACTGTTAATCACATGCTTTACAATTTGCATGAATACATTTTCATTCATTTATGCACATTAAAGTATTCCAAACAGGCCATGCAAATGTATCACCTCGAAGAGAAATCTACTGTACTTTTGAATCTTTCTTTGGTAATACATTACTATTTGTAATTGATTGACCCTACCAAAAATATTAACAATCTGTTAAGAACATTAACTTTAACCATTCTAGAAAAAAATACAAAGTGAGTGAAAATAAAGTAAGGGGGATTGGGGATAGATGGAACACGGATCAGTTGCAACACTTCCAATTTCTCAATTTTGTAGCTTTGTTACACCTGCTCAGGCTACCAATCCCCCTCCCATGGACGCCGTTCCCTGGCAACCTTTAGAGGAGTGGTCTACCAGAGGTTAGGCTACCAGAAGCTACCTTTCTAGCAGAGGCTACCACGTTAGCAGAGGCTACCACGTTAGCAGAGGCTACCACGGTAACAGAGGCTACCACGGTAAAAGAGGCTATCACGCTAGCAGAGGCTATCACGCTAGCAGAGGCCACCATGCCTCTGCTAAAGAACTGTGTCAAGAGCCCTCTGCAAATGAACTCAAACCAATCAAAACTATTGTTACATGATAACAAGTGTTGAAGCAACAATGTGATTGGCTGTAAAAAAGTTATTGTGATTGGCTGTAAACCTTTAAAGAGATATGTGTCACACCTTGCCCAGCAGATGGCAGGTGTAGACAAAGACTGGGAATTAACTCTAAATGACCTATGAGTAATTTCAGTTATGTTTGTACATTTGTGTTCCTGTATTATAGTCAGTGCATTACATGACGTTTTATGTTTTGTTATAAGTACATGAAAGGTCCCTTTAAAATCAACTTTCTCTGGTTTGGGCTGCTACGATATGGTTTAGAGTAGATCAGTATATTAGATTGGTTTGATAATGTATGGGGGACAGCTAGGTTCTATTAGTTAGGTTAGCTTATATATATAAGCAGCCCAGACTGGAGAGAGGTTGTCAGTCATTGTTACACTGTCAGTGAGTTCGCAGTTGCTTTGTGGAATCTACCGGGAGTTTGCTATGTTAGTGAAGTTGTGAGAAGTGAGTCGCCTATGTTTGTATGTGATCCTTAACCGTCTGTAATTATATATTCTGCTCCCCTGTGCGTAACAGGAAGATTGTTTGAGAGTTAGCTATCAGCATTCTGTGCCGCTGTTAAGAGCACATAGGCTATATCTCAGTATACTCGGCAAGCATTCAACTAGGCTGTACCCTGCGAATAGCTCTGCAGTTTTAAGAAGTGAGTCCATGAGCTATATGTATATGTACCAAGCTATCCACGTGTACCCTGTGACTAGCTCTGCAGTTGTGAGAAGTGAGTCCATGAGCTATATGCATATGTACCAAGCTCTCCACGTGTACCCTGTGACTAGCTCTGCTGTTGTGAGAAGTGAGTCTGTGAGCTATATGTATATGTACCAAGCTCTCCACGTGTACCCTGTGACTAGCTCTGCTGTTGTGAGAAGTGAGTCCATGAGCTATATGTGTATGTACCAAGGTCTCCACGTCTACTCTTCAACTTGCTCCTACTATTCCCGGAGATCCATGACTTAAGCAACGATCATCGACATCCACCATTCTGTCTGTCGGTTTCTCTCCTTTCCTCCACCCACCAACACAACTGTTACAATATGATGCTACAACCTTATTTGGCCCATTTTACCTGACTTCACCCAATGAAATATGATGAGCCACAAAATGGTGTATATGTTGCTGCATTTAGTACTAAATAGTATACTAAGGGGTTTATACATTTTCTGCATTCTGGTCTACCTGTTCTCATGGTAATACTTGGGTAACCGTACATAATGAACATTTTGCATTAAATAGACAGACTTACGATGTGTCAATTCAAATGTGAACTTTCAAACGTATGCTAGGTTATTGAGCTTAAGGTTAGGGTTGACAGCAGCCTGTGGTAGGATGTATTTTGTTGGATATTCCCCACTAGAATTATGGCATTATAATCACCACTGCCTAAATTTTTCTCACCCTTAACAAACTTAAATTAATTGATTTCACAGTTGGATTGCAAACTCCATCGTCTTCATTGCCTTAATCACATTAATGTCTGACTTCATTTAATTTCCAACTCATTTCAAATATAAAACTATGATTTCAATACTTACTTGAACAAATGGCAGCCACCTTCCCAGACAGCTTGGCTTGTTCAGGGTTTCCGGCCCCCAGTGCAGTGCCCACCCTCACACTAGCCGCTACCGAAAACCCAAGAGGGAACTGAGACATGTTCAGGGAAGACCGGCAAAGAGAAAAGAAAATACAAATGCAAACTGTGTAAATTACTTTTTTATAAAAATAGCACTTCACCCTGGGGTCACTCAGTTGATGTTTATCATATTTGAAATATTATTTTCAGACATTTTTCAATATTTATATTACTACAACAGAATGAAGCAGAGATATAGTTGTATTTATAGTTCTGGTCAACATGTTTGGCACCATAAAATATTTTGTTTGTCATATTATTTATAACATCTGATGACACACTTGTAAATTGGCGTTTGTCTCGTGTTTATAATTTACTGTTTTAGTTTTGATTTTATAATCAATTGTTTTATTTTTTTGTCGAATCTCACTGTATTGTTATCATTTGTTTTTAATCTGAAGCACTTTGTGACTTTGTCTGTAGAAGTTGCTATATCCATCTATCCATCTTCGTCCACTTATCCGAAATCGGGTCGCGGGGGCAGCAGATCCAGCAGGGGACCCCAAACTTCCTTTTCCCGAGCCACATTAACCAGCTCCAACTGAGGATCCCAAGGTGTTCCCAGGCCAGGTTCGAGATATAATCCCCCCACCTAGTCCTGGGTCTTCCCCGAGGCCTCCTCCCAGCTGGACGTGCCTGGAACACCTCCCTAGTGAGGCGCCCAGGAGGCATCGTTACCAGATGCTCAAAACACCCCAACTGGCTCCTTTCGACTCAAAGAAGCAGCGGCTCTACTCTGAGATCCACACGGATGACTGAGCTTCTCACCCTATTTCTAAGGGAGATGCCAGCTGCCCTCCTGAGGAAACCCATTTTGTCTGCTTCTACCCTGGATCTCGTTCTTTCGGTCATGACGCAGCCTTCATGTCCATAGGTAAGGTTAGGAACAAAAACTGCCCGGTAGATTGAGAGCTATGCCTTCTGGCTCAGCTCTCTTTTCATCACAACGGTGCAATATATTGAGTGTAATACCACCCCTCCTGCACCGATTCTCTGACCAATCTCCCACTCCATTGTCCACTCACTCGCAAACAAAACCCCAAAGTATTTGAACTTCTTCACTTGGGGTAAGGACTCATTCCCTATCTGGAGTAGGCACTCCATCAGTTTCCTGCTGAGAACCATGGCCTCAGATTAAGAGGTGCTGATCCTCATCGCAGCCGCTTCGCACTCGGCTGCGAACCAATCCAGTGAGTGCTGAAGGTCAGAGGCCGATGATGACATTAGGACCACATCATCTGCAAAAAGCAGTGATGAGATCCTCAGCCCACCAAACTGCAACCCATCCCCTCCCCGACTACGCCTCGATATCCTGTCCATAAATACTACACACAGGATTGGTGTCAAGGCACAGCCCTGGCGGAGACCAACCCTCACCTGAAACGAGTCCGACTTACTGCCGAGAACCCAGACAAAGCTCTCGCTTTAGTCATACAGAGATTGGATGGCCCTAAGAAGGGACCCCCTTACCCCATATGCCCGCAGCACCTCCCACAGTATCTCCTGGGGGACCCGGTCATACGCCTTCTCAAGATCCACAAAACACATGTAGACAGGATGGGCATACTCGCATGCACATCTCAGACCAAGGAGGAAAAGACAATCCTAAAATCCACGATCATCTAGAACACATCTCAGACCAAGGAGGACAAGACACTCCAAGATTCCACGATCATCTCAAACACATTTTAGACCAAGGAGGACAAGACACTCCTAGATTCC
>JACXGM010039183.1:0-10643 GCA_016801145.1 Umbra pygmaea
ATTGTGTCGCACCGTTGTGACGAAAAGAGAGCTGAGCCAGAAGGCAAAGCTCTCAATCTACCGGGCAGTTTTTGTTCCTACCCTCACCTATGGTCATGAAGGCTGGGTCATGACCGAAAGAATGAGATCCCGGGTACAAGCGGCCGAAATGGGTTTCCTCAGGAGGGTGGCGGGCGTCTCCCTTAGAGATAGGGTGAGAGCCTCAGTCATCCGTGAGGATCTCAGAGTAGAGCCACTGCTCCTTCGCGTCGAAACGAGCCAGTTGAGGTGGTTTGGGCATCTGGTAAGGATGCCCCCTGGGCGCCTCCATAGGGAGGTGTTCCAGGCACGTCCAGCTGGGAGGAGGCCTCAGGGAAGACCCAGGACTAGGTGGCGAGATTATATCTCCAACCTGGCCTGGGAACGCCTCGGGATCCCCCAGTCAGAGCTGGTTAATGTGGCTCGGTAAAAGGACGTTTGGGGTCCCCTGCTGGAGCTGCTGCCCCGCGACCCGATCACGGATAAGCGCATGAAAATGGATGGATGGATGGATTTAATTGCATTATAATTCTATTGGTAAGTCATCAAAATATATTTAATATGCTAATATTAAAAACTATAGTTAGATAAGACCTATAACTTGTCTTGGGAACAAGACAAGATCTAAATAATCTTTCCTGATAGCTAGCTAAATATCACTTTGAGATAGCTAATGGGAAAAATAGTGAGTACGACACACTTTTCACCGTGATGACTAATGACAGTCACCATTTTTTTGTGTACTAATCAAACGACAAAGCAAAACAGTTCAATGCGGCTTCTATTGACTTAATTTCTATGGGTGCAACGCTGCTTGTGCGACTCGTGACACAGACTGTGTTTGATTTTTGTTATTATATCAAGTGTTTTGTAGATTTCGCTTACTTATTATTTATATACGTGATGGCTAACTTCTGGGCAATTCTAGGCTGGCTGGTGTTCATTTCTCAATCAACATCGGCTTTGTGGACGATGCAAACTACGCAGACTGTAGCATTATTGTTATTATTAATTTTGATTTTACACTTTTATATTTGTTTTCAGTTCCACATTTCATGTTTTCAGATTCAAAACATTTTTTACGGCTTCAAATCTTTTTTCAGTTTCAGAATTTTTTTTCACATTCAGATCAGTTTTTTTTACTTTTGACCCCGATTTTGCATAGGGGTATGGGATCAAATAAGGGCCAATAATATTTAGAGGTTGTGAAGTGATGTTTGCATGTGTAAATAGGTTTTGCATCTGTGGAAATATTTTGTGAATGTGTATAAAGGTTTTGCATCTGTGGAAATATTTTGTGAATGTGTATAAACGTTTTGCATCTGTAGAAATGTTCTGTAAATGTGTAAAAATATTTTGTGAATGTGTAGAAATATTTTGTGAATGTAAAACAGTTTTGCATTTGTATAATTTTTTTTTAAAGGTTTTGTGCAAAACTGGAGTTACAAAACCCAAGTTACGAGTTTTACGAACATTTTGACTGTCAAAACGGGGCCAAAATGTTATCCAATCAGCACATTGCTTATTGATTAGCCAATCAGAACTCTGCCCACTGATCAAACAATGAAGGGGCAAAAGATCCTAGCGAGGCACGTTCTCGTTACATCTCTGCATTATGGAGTCAGTCAACACCCATAGATTGTATAATTAATGGATGGAGCCATGTGTGACGTCACCCATTGGTTTGTAAAATCTGATTTGGGTCACCGAATTTGCAGTTACGGGCGCAGACACCTTGGTTGCGGATGTGACGATTTTAGACGAGAGGGAGGAGCCATAGACTTTTGGGCGGTATCTAACTCTATGATCTGACTTTGACGCTAGCTGAGAGTTGGCAACGCTGCTTACACTCTACATTACACACACTCACTGGCAATCTGGGTGCAACTGCTGCTGAAAGCTAGCCTACATAACTCGAGGTAAGATTTAACTTCGCTAGGTTTTAAATATATATTTGCCCCATAGTTACAGAATATTACATATATGCAGAGTCAGCTTGTAAAGTAAATGTATCTGAAGTTACCAAATTATCTGTAACGTTAAATTGCCACTTATGGTAAGGTAAACATGCTCCCGTTATTTTTCTGCAAATCGAAGTGCAATAAAAAGTGTCAATACTTATCATTATCTAATGCTAATTATTGGCAAAAGTATAACCAAGTTTCTTAGAACGTTTGGCTAACTGTAATAACCACAATGGTCTTGCTACTGTCTGCGCCATCAGTCCATCACAGGAATGAATGACGTCAACCTCGTCGCAGGAATGAAGGACCTGCATCACCACTACCTGCAGTATCCAAGCATGAAGTTCATCTTCTCTGGCATCACCCAGAGATACAGGTGGAGGAGGTGTTGCCAATCTGGGGAAGATCGATAAGGCTCGCAGGTTTGTGAACAGTGTTGTGGGTACATATGTTAATTGTTTAAGTGGCAGCTTTGTTAAGCAATTTTGAGCGTGGCATGGTTGTTGGTGCCAGACGGGCCGGTCTGAGTATTTCACAGTCTGCTCAGTTACTGGGATTTTCACACACAACCATTTCTAGGGTTTACAAAGAATGGTGTGAAAAGGGAAAAACATCCAGTATGCGGCAGTCCTGTGGGCGAAAATGCCTTGTTGTTGCTAGAGGCCAGAGGAGAATGGGCCGACTGCTTCAAGCTGATAGAAGGGCAACTTTGACTGAAATAACCACTCGTTACAACGGAGGTATGCACAGCAAAGCATTTGTGAATCCACAACACGCACAACCTTGAGGCAGATGGGCTACTACAGCAGAAGACCCCACTACAAATAGGAAAAAGAGGCTACAATTTGCAAGAGCACACCAAAATTGGACAGTTGAAGTTGCCTGGTCTAATGAGTCTCGATTTCTGTTGAGACATTTAGATGGTAGACTCTGGCATAGAATTTGGCATTAACAAAATGAGAACATGGATCCATCATGCCTTGTTACCACTGTGCAGGCTGGTGGTGTAATGGTTTTGGGGATGTTTTCTTGGCACACTTAAGGCCCCTTAGTGCCAATTGGGCATTGTTTAAATGCCACGGCCTACCTAAGCATTGTTTCTGACCATGTCCATCCCTTCATGGCCACCATGTACCCATCCTCTGACAGCTACTTCCAGCAGGATAATGCACAATGTCACAAAGCTTGAATCATTTCAAAATGGTTTCTTGAACATGACAATGAGTGTGGTGGAACGGGAGCTTCGTGCCCTGGATGTGCATCCCACAAATCAACTGCAAGATGCTGTCCAATCAATATGGGCCAACATTTCTAAAGAATGCTTTCAGCACGTTGTTGAATCAATGCCACATAGAATTAAGGCAGTTCTGAAGGCGAAAGGCGGTCAAACACAGTATTAGTATGGTGTTCCTAATAATCCTTTAGGTGAGTGTAGACTATAAACATAGAATGTAAATGATGAAGAAGGTAAACTTAATCGTCTAAAAATAAGTTTCTCCATGTCGGCAATAATAATAATAATAATAATAATAATAATAATAATAATAAACAGCAGAATAAAATAAAAAAATGTTACTAGTTGCATTGGTGTACAGAGAACAAAAATCCATCCCCGAACAGAAAGTAGTCAATATCAAAATTACCTTGATGGCAGATTCAGCACCCAGTCCTATGTCAACATTCTTGTAGGATACCCTATTCACTTCATCAGCAACGTCAATTTTGGTCAGCCTCAGGGAAGTGGCAACTTGCAGGAGCTCTTGCTTTACAAACAGACTCTTAAAAGGATATAAGTAATCAGTGACAGAACCATCCTACTAGCCTACCATTAAACAGATCATTCTTCTTACTGCTTCTTCCTAATCATGAAAAATGTTGGTTTAAAATATGTGTTATGAATTTATGTATTAATTTTAAACTGTATTATTGTCAACAAGAGGAACAAATAAAATGAAAAGAAAATAATTGGTGTGTGTATGTGTTTGTTGGCATCCAGGTTTTATCTCAAGTGAGTTCTATGTAACAATCTATGTAAAACTGCACACATTGCATTGATTTTACAGAGTTGTGGACCACCACACATCCACGGGTAGATAGTTGAATTAGGCCCTATTGTAATGATTACCTTCAGCAGCTCACTCAAATCTTTGGCAAAGAAGGGCAGAACTGGCTTATCAGTTTGATAATTGGTCAGGGAGAGGCTAAAGGTCCTGGATATTGCCAGGAAGAACTAGAGCTTGGCAATCATGAGAGGATCCGCTTGTGCTGCCTCAATGGTGTCGTAAGAGGCAGTACTGGGGTTTGGAAGCTTCTTCTGCTTAACAGCATCTACGTACATCCAAGCCACACTTGAACTGCCCTCTCTGCCACGGGGACATTTTCAATCCACCTATGCAAAAATGCACAATGTCAGCTCACTCCAATTTCATTTCACTTTGTTGCAAAATAAAAACAGACATTTTGGGCCAAATCCTTTTGCAATGTGTATGGCAAAAAACTCTCCCACCTGTGGCCACAGAATGGTAGCGGAAAGGAGGTGGACCCAGTCAAGACAGTGAAATCTTCCCTCCTAGCTGGAACATTATGAAAGAGGTGGTGGAGTCCATCTGCCACATGGTAAAGCCTGCCTTCAGTGCATTGTGGAGGGTTTGAAGCCCACAGCTTCCAACATTAACCAGATGAGCACCATAGAGCTCAGCATGCTCAGTCTGGAGGAGGTCTGCATGCTTCAAGTTGACATTTGGGCCGTCCATACTGATGGAGAGAAGCTGCCTCGTATTCAGTTTTGCAACACATTCCTGAGAATAAACACAACAGCAAGTATATTAATGGCAATATTCCTTTTATGTTTATTTTTGAATACACTGGCATTCAGTAAGGTATTAGCCTGATTTTCACTCATATTATATGTAAAATGGTTATAACAAACAATGTTTTTGGTGTGCAAATTCCTGGAGCAAAAAATACAATATTAGCACACCTATCATGATCTGGCGTAGTGGCAGGTGAACACAGCACAAAGGGATTCCCTTTAGCGTTTTGCAATGGCTTTATTTTTAAGGATAATAACGAAAGAATAAGCAGGGGAAACCAAACATAACAAGAGCGCCTATACTGGGAATAAACTACAAAAACAATATGAACACAGGGCAGAACACAAAGCACGTATACACAAACTGATAGAGACTAAAGAAAGGGATAAGTACCTAAGGCACTTAAATACTGTCTAGCAGATAAACACAATACTCCTTCTTAGCAGGTACTTACAAGACAAAGCTCAAGCAGGCAGAACAGTGCATGTTGACATATCCATACCGAAATAGTTGTAATGACCCAGCAGTGACTACAAAGGAACTAGAACATTATATAAATGACCAGGGGGAAACAAACTAAACACAGCTGGCTTGGATGAACTGATTACATGGGATACACAAAGGTGGGGCTGGACTGTCATGACAAGCTAAGACCACAAGAGGGAGACAAGAACTAAAATAGCTGCAGGGCCATACCGACATAAACAGAAGGAATACCTGTCCTAAACCAAGGAAACATAAATGAACAACACAAGAGTCCAGGTATTGGTCCAGACCATAGTCCGGGGCAGGAAAGAGGATCGTTAGAACACCAATATGTTTTTATAAGTGAAACAAACAAGTGGTACTAAGAAACATGAGTGAATGTTCTTCACTGTACATCCAGGTAATGTGCTCCAATTAGTCCTCCATGACCAAGGACAAAACGCCCCACTGGAAACAACGTACCCAAACCTATAGGGAAAACACAGGCAGGAGGAGGCCAAGCAGGAGGTCGCAGAGGAAGCAACCGGGTGGGCAAAGGTAGAAGTGGAAGTCCGGCGGGTAAAGGCAGAAGCGGAGGTCCGGCGGGCGGAGGCAGAAGCGAAGGTCTGGCGGGCGGAGGCAGAAGCGGAGGTCTGGCGGGCGGAGGCAGAAGCGGAGGTCCGGCGGGTGGAGGCAGAAGAAGTAGTGGAGTCTGGGTAGGCATACACCAGTCAGGCGGAGACTCAGCCAGACGAGGCAGACGTGAAGGCCAAGGCGGAGGCAAGTCAGGCGGCTGCAGAGGCGGAGGTCGGGCAGGCGGAGTTGACATTCCTGCAGGAGGCGGCCAGGCTGGAAGCTCGTCAGGGCGAGGCAAAGGCGGACCAGGCACCAGAACCACAGCAAACACAGGAACCTGGAAGGACACAGCACAGACCAACACAGACAAACAGACAGACACAGAGAGGGGCACAGAGACCGAGGCAGGCGCAAGCCCGGGGACAAGCACCGGAGCGGGGACTAGGGCAGACAGTGGCACGGGGACAGGGGCAGACACTGGCATGGTGACAGGGGCAGACACTGGCACGGAGATTGGATCAGGCACATGCCCGGAGACTCGGGCAGGCTCAGGGACAGCTAATGGTACGGGAACAATGGAAGGCTCAGGCTCTGAGACAATGAAAAGCTCAGGCTCTGAGACAATGAAAGGCTCAGGCTCGGGAGTCAGAGCAGGCTCGGGGACAGGGGCAGCCAAAGGCCTCCGCCTAGTCCTTCGCTTCTGCCTGGCTCGGCCGGACCTCCGCCTGCCCGGACTCAGCCGTCCAGCCCGTCGCTGCTGCCTCCATCCTCCGGCCCACCGTTGCTACTTCGTCCCTCCGGTCTGCTGCTGCTGCCTTCGGCCCGCCATTGCTGCTTCGTCCCTCCGGTCTGCTGCTGCTGCCTCCGCCCTCCGGCCCGCCGTTGCTGCTTCGTCCCTCCGGTCCGCTGCTGCTGCCTCCGCCCTCGGGCCCGCCAAGACTCCCTCCACCTGCCTGTTCTGCTCGTCTGCTTTGCTCTGGAGTGCCTCCGCCGCTCTGGTTTCTGCCGCTACAGTCTCCTGCCTGGGTCTTCTGCCGCCTGGTGTCCAGTGGCATGTTCGCTGTTTGGCGCCTCAGGAGCTGCGCCTTGGGTGGATTCTGTAACGTTTTCCCGTTCCTCTTCCCTGAGAACTACATCTTCCCCTTCCTATATTGCTCAGAACTACAATTCCCATAACCTGGACTCAATCACCCAAATTCTGTACACCTGCTCTCACCCAGTCTATATATAAAGCACACACCATTGCCTCTTCGCGAGGTATTGTAAGTACATTTTTGTCTTTCTACTGAGCATTTATTTTTGGATTGTTATTCTGGCCTGACCCGTGCATTGTTTATTCAGTATTGTGTTTTGGATATTCCTCAGTACCTTCGCCTATAGTCTTGGATTGTTATTTTGGCCCGACCCATGCATTGTTTATTCAGTATTGTGTTTTGGATTATCTTCAATACCTTTGCCTGATCTGTTCCTGCCTTGTATTTTGACTACTAACCTGAGAGAATAAACATTATTGTTCTTTTACCTTGGGAGTGATCGTTACACTAACACCCTCATTTATTGGGTTATATATAAATGTCTAAAATGTCATGAATGCTTAGAATCTTGGGATTCTAGCAAATATCTCGCTTTTAGTGTAGCTATAAAATCCACAACGTAACGAATAGTTAATGTCAGCTACACATCTTTGTAAACAAAGATGTTTTTTTCACTTCATAGAAATTACATTAAGGAATAAAATCAAAGCTCAAGAATGCAATATTTAAGTTATATTTACATGTCTCATATTTCCTTAAAGTATAGAATATTGGGGTTCTAGCAAATATCTTCGTTTTAAAATAGCTATGACAACAAGATAATTATTAGTCATAATGTGACGTAAATCAGTGTTGCCAACAAATTTGTCACTAGATTTAGCTACTATTCAGACCTTTAGCAACTTTTATTTTAAAAAGCGAATAGCGACAAATTTAGTGACTTTTTGTGGTGTTATTGGCGACTTTTGTAGACTTGTTCTCACTCTTCTCAATGAGCAGCGGGTGCTACGGTGAGCCCCTACCCCATTTGAAAGCACTCACAGGCGGCCCAGTCCACGCAGCAGTTACTCCCAGCTACAGCCAGTCAGAGCAGGAGATGTTATCCCCTCCCCGACCAGACTGAAAATATATCACGCATGCGGGAAACCCGGCTGGCTGATCCAGCTGAAAATGTAAAATGTAACGTGTTCATTGTCTAAAATAAATCACTGCACAGAAATAATTCATGGTCTGCATTGGCTTTCCTGCCCGGATTCGGAGGCACATCTCTCTCTCCGTCTAGTCTATTCAGTGCAACAACTGACAGAGAGAGAGAGAGAGAGCGAGCGAATGAGAGAGGTGAGCAGGGGAAACAGCATTGTCAAGGACCTATCAGTAATCTTTATTGTTTGCTCCCTTATGTTTTAAATTTCAAGAGTTTAATTTGACCAATTATTATTTTCATGCACTTAATCACAAGAGATCTTTAAACAGCTGTTCATTCCTGTTTCTGTTGTTTGCAGAATCCTATTTCACTGGACGTGATGACGACACCAATACGTTCATTTGCGTATGATGTAATCTAGCAACATTTGGAGACTTTTTGAGCAGGTTTTACCTACTTTCCATTGAAAAAAGTTGGCAACACTGACGTAAATAGCCAACATTTGGCAACACTGACGTCACTCAGCTGGCCATTTTTGTACCTCAAATGAAATCAAATGTCAAAAAGAAAAAACGGCTAACATCCTCCTTTTTTAGGTGCCTTGCAAAAGTATTCGGCCCCCTTGAACATTTCAACCTTTTGCCACATTTCAGGCTTCAAACATAAAGATATGAAACTGTAATTTTTTGTGAAGAATCTACAACAAGTGGGACACAATCATGAAGTGGAACAAAATTTATTGGATATTTCAAACTTTTTTAACAAATAAAAAACTGAAAAATTGGGCGTGCAAAATTAATAAGTTAATACTTTGTAGCGTCACCTTTTGCTGCGATTATAGCTGTAAGTCGCTTGGGGTCTCTATCAGTTTTGCACATGGAGGGAATGAAATTTTTGCCCATTCCTCCTTGCAAAACAGCTCGAGCTCAGTGAGGTTGGATGAAGAGCGTTTGTGAACAGCAGTTTTCAGTTCTTTCCACAGATTCTCGATTGGATTCAGGTCTGGACTTTGACTTCGCCATTCTAACACCTGGATATGTTTATTTGTGAACCATTCCATTGTAGATTTTGCTTTATGTTTTGGATCATTGTCTTGTTGGAAGACAAATCTCTGTCCCAGTCTAGGGTCTTTTGCAGACTCCATCAGGTTTTCTTCCAGAATGGTCCTGTATTTGGCTCCATCCATCTTCCCATCAATTTTAGCCATCTTCCCTGTCCCTGCTGAAGAAAAGCAGGCCCAAACCATGATGTTGCCACCACCATGTTTGACAGTGGGGATGGTGTGTTCAGGGTGATGAGCTGTGTTGCTTTTACGCCAAACATAATGTTTTGCATTGTTGCCAAAATGTTCCATTTTGGTTTCATCTGACCAGAGCACCTTCTTCCACATTTTTTGTGTGTCTCCCAGGTGGCTTGTGGCAAACTTTAAACAACACTTTGTATGGATATCTTTCAGAAATGTCTTTCTTCTTGCCACTCTTCCATAAAGGCCAGATTTGAGCAGTATACGACTGATTGTTGTCCTATAGACAGACTCGCCCACCTCAGCTGTAGATCTCTAAACTTCATCCAGAGTGATCATGGGCCTCTTTGCTGCATTTCTGATCAGTCTTCTACTTGTATGAGCTGAAGGTTTAGAGGGACGGCCGGGTCTTGGTAGATTTGGGGTTGTCTGATACTCCTTCCATTTCAATACTATCGCTTGCACAGTGTTCCTTGGGGTGTTTAAAGCTTGGGAAATCTTTCTGTATCCAAATCCAGCTTTAAACATTGTCACAACAGTATTTCGGACCTGCCTGGTGTGTTCCTTGTTCTTCATGATGCTCTCTGTGCTTTCAACGGACCTCTGAAACTATCACAGAGCAGGTGCATTTATACGGAGACTTGATTACACACAGGTGGATTCTATTTATCATCATTAGTCATTTAGGTCAACATTGGATCATTCAGAGATCCTGACTGAACTTCTGGAGAGTTTGCTGCACTGAAAGTAAAGGGGCTGAATAATTTTGCTTGCCCAATTTGTCAGTTTTTTATTTGTTGTAAAGTTTGAAATATCCAATAAATTTTGTTCCACTTCATGATTGTGTCCCACTTGTTGTTGCTTCTTCACAAAAAATTACAGTTTTATATCTTTATGTTTGAAGCCCAAAATGTGGCAAAAGGTCGAAATTTTCAAGGGGGCCGAATACTTTCGCAAAGGCACTGTATATACAAGTCTTATATCTCCTTAAAGCTTAGAATGTTGGGGTTCTAGTAGAAATCGCGGTTTTAGTGTAGCTGTAAAATCCACAACGTTATGACTGCAAGTTTCAACTACACATACAGGTCCTTCTCAAGAAATTAGCATATTGTGATAAAGTTCATTTTTTTCCATAATGTAATGATAAAAATTAAACTTTCATATATTTTAGATTCATTGCGCACCAACTGAAATATTTCAGGTCATTTATTGTTTTAATACTGATGATTTTGGCATACAGCTCATGAAAACCCCAAATCCCTATCTCAAAGAATTAGCATATTTCATCTGACCAATAAAAGAAGTGTTTCTAATACAAAAAAAGAAGGAGAAAAAGTCAACCTTCAAATAATTATGTTCAGTTATGCACTCAATACTTGGTCGGGA
>JACXGM010039184.1:0-10643 GCA_016801145.1 Umbra pygmaea
ATTACATACCCCACACATACACCCAGACCTACAGCTATTACATACCCCACACATACACCCAGACCTACAGCTATTACATACCCCACACATACACCCAGACCTACAGCTATTACATACCCCACACATACACCCAGACCTACAGCTATTACATACCCCACACATACACCCAGACCTACAGCTATTACATACCCCACACATATACTTACAAGCATAACATTCATCACTCCTACATTGTACATTGCATACAGTCCTAGTCAGGGCCATGAAATAGTGAATACCAGCTGCTTAAAGAGGTGTTGTCATTCATTCCTGCAGTATAGCCTGTGCTCCAGGAGGAGGCGATGGTCACCCACTAATTTACTACAGCACAAGAACAGGCACACACTATACACACATTTACAGTACTGTAACAATGTTGTAGATACCTACATAGACTAAGGTTACCATTTTTTTTTCATCTTGCTATAGCTAACCAGGCATTCCATCTTCAAAAGCCACAAACACACACAGCTGCACGGATACATGCACTAAGCATTGAAGTGAACAGATAAGTACTGCAACTTTCCTGTAACCTCATTAGAAGGCTTTGACAGGGCTAAGCTCTCAGCAGATCAATGCTTTACTTAAAGGATTGTCACATGACACTGTCCATTCTCTCATTTCAACTCAACAACTGAGTTCAAGGTCAAGGTCCCTGAGTAAAGCAAATCAAAATATTTTGTCTCCTGTACTTCTATAACAGAGTTTAGTTCACAAACACAAGGATTTACCATAATCACTAAATCAGGACAATGCATGTTGTCACATTTGATTCAATATCAACATACACCGATAAGCCACAACATTATGACCACCTGCCTAATATTGTGTAGGTCCACTTTTGCCACTAAACCAGCAGCCCTCTATACGCAACAATTTATAATGCACTGTGTTCTGAGGCCTTTCTATCAGAAGCAGGATGAACTTTTCACCAATTTGAGTTACAGTAGCTCTTCTGTTGGATAGGACCACACGGGCCAGCCTTCGCTCTACACATGCATCAATGAGCCTTGGCCGCCCATGACCATTTCGCTGGTTCACCACTTTTCTTTCTTTGGACCACTTTTGATAGGTACTGATCACTGCAGACCGGAAACAATCCACAACAGCTGCAGTTTTGTAGATGCTCTGACCCAGTCGTCTGTATAGCCATCACAATTTGCCATCACAATTTGACCCTTGTCAAAGTTGCTCAAATCCTTATGCCAAGAAAGGAAAAGCAGTGAACCGGCGACAGAGCCATGGACAGCCAAGACAAGCTAGTGTAGCACAAATTCCTGAAAATGTTAATGCTGGTTCTGATAGGTGTCAGAAGGACAAACCGTGCATCACAGTTTGTTACATGTGTGGCTGCAGTAAGGGGACCTACACAATATTAAGCAGGTGGTCATAATGTTATGGCTGATTGCTGTTTCTGTATGTCTATTCAGGGTGTGTGACCAATGTGTTTCTAAGCCTGTAATGTAAAGCAGACCATGGCTCCCAGAGCTTCTCCAGTCTGGGCCAGTACACAACACCTGTCTAGAGACACAAGCTATACGCAGCCTGCAGCTGTTGCCATCTGTACACCTAAGACCTACACTACGATTTGGGGTTAGCAAGCTAATTTGCAAGATTTGGGGTTAGCGAGCTAACTTCAAGTTTAACCCTGGGTTTTCAGTATCACAAAGGTGGTTCACCTGTTACCGGGTTACATCGCCATGATGACTTATACTGCGATTCGAGATAACAGATTAACCCGAATAAAAGTACCACCTTCTGTCCAATCAATTCTCCATTAAAATTGTCGTCACCATTCTGGGAGTCGCCATTGGCTTTCTCTGATGAGTATATTCATGAAAGATTTTGATTCTCATCGGAGGGACTGAGGTATCTTTGTCAGCTTATGTGCCGTATGTTGCCAGGTCAACACATCGTAGTATTCATGAATTATGTGGTTCAGACAGAGAGCCTGGGGCGCCGCCAGACATTTTGGGCCCCATGACAAAAAATCGAATTGGGCCCCCTCTGCGCAGCTGTTGTAGTTTTCATCAATTTTTTGGGGCCACTGTCAGTCATGGGCCCTTGGAGTTGTCCTAACCTTTCCCCCCTATATGGTGTCCCTGCAGACAACCAACATAAATGAATCCCCTTTTACCATAGAGACAGTACATACTTTTTATTATTTACTCCCACAGTAGCCTATCCCATTTGTTGAACATCCCAGTATATTAACATTGATTAGTTGACACACCCTGTACATTTTTATTTCCTTGCAAATAAAGAATGGCAAAACAATTCTTCACACATTGGTTTAATGGAATGCAATTTTTTTATTGCCCACAGGGTAACACAAGATGGCGCTATCTTTCACGGTCTTATCTTTCCCACGGTCAAACAAGTGATTCTCAGTGTAAACAAACACCCACTGTACTGCTTGATGCTCAGTGTTATGACTGAACAATTGTGACTATTCAAAGTGTACTTCCATAATCACTGAAACACTACTAGCAGTAGAGCTAATCAAATAGAACTATTTTGCTAATAAAACTGGTCTAGTGGAGACGGGTGTAGTTACCATTCAATCTTGTTTTCTTAAGCAGTGGGTGTGAGACTGAATGGGACAGTCAAGCAGGTTTGAGGGCGATAAGCAAACATTCTAAAGGGAATGACAGAGTATCAGCCCAAATATGGGTCACTGGAATGCCTGACTGTCCTTCATGAGTTCGTTTTTTCAGTATCCTATCACATAATTCTGCAAACACTCTTTTCCACAGCAACATACTGTTGGCTTAATTTTCATGAGAATCAAACCCACTGGCCTGAGCTACATGGGAGCCTGTGTCACACCTTTACATTGATGAAGATTCAGAATCTTCATCTTTGATCATGAAACCCACGTATTCAGTGCAAATTATTTATTTTGTTAATTATTTTTTGTTAATTATTCTTTATTTGAAAATTACAGAAATATTTGACCTCATACAATGTGCAATATAATACAGTATACAGTTTAGATATTTACAAGTAAATGTAGGCAATGCATCTTTATGTATCGATGAATAAAACTTGTTTTCAGAAGAATGCCGTTTACATTCAACAACAGAGGTCGTTTGGATGTCTGGAGGAAGGTGCTGATCAAATGAGGAACGTCAAAGCTACAGAACTCCATACACAGGAAACCAGGAACTTGTAGTCTCATGCTGGAATGCACTGGAAATTATAGGATTATCTTCATGTTTCTCATAAACTGAAAGGCGTGTTTTTTCCCCCCAGAGGGCAGTAGACTGGGGTTTTGGCAGTGCTTTTTATATATTCTCTGTTCAACCGTTACCAACATTACTCACAGACCAGCACAGATAAGGCAGCTGTGATTTGATGTCAGAGAAAGATTTAGTTGTATGAAGGTCACTCTTATATAGAAGAATCTAGTATTAAATTCATACATTTTCATACTTTTTGATACCAGTACCGTAAAGGAATTGAACTCACAACTCTGGCATCGTGCTCATCTAACAACTGAGCTACAGTATAAGACAGTGGTTCTCAAACCTCTCCTGGGTGACCCCCCCCAGCAGTCTCACTGTTTTGTTTTAGCCCTGAACTACCTCCTTCTATGGTTTAGTGGCAGATCCTGAACTAGCTCACCTGATTCAAACAGGTGGGCTTGATGATTAGTTGATGAGCAGATTCAGGTGTGCAGGATCTAGGATACATCTAAAACAAGGAAAGGCTGGGGGTCCCGAGGAGAGGTTTAAAAAGCTATAAAAGAACCGCATTGTATTTCATTCCGTAATAATTCATTGAAATATAGGTCTAGTAGTGACAAATCTATAGTCAAGATACAAATCACACAATTTTATAAAAAATAAAGACTGGTGACTATGATGTGGGAGGGGTAGTCAATCAAAAGATCAGCTGGTTCAGAACTCCTCCCCTATACCAGCAAATAAGGAGGTGATTTTAACCAGAGTTAATTTTGGCAACTTTTGTCATTTTAGTTTTTACTGTAAATTTCTTTTTTAATGTAAATGCATTCACACAATCTGCAGAATCCAAATGCCTTATCCAAATACATTACAACTTTGTCTAGAGTCTTTGTATACTGATAAAAACTCTAAGTAGTATTAAAATATCTGACAAAATGAACACAGTTTCTAATCACACTAGACCTTTCCCAACACCGTAGGGTACTTCTCTGTGGCCTCCAGCTCATGCTCTTGAAGGAAGCTGGCCTGAACGTGTTTCCCCTGTAGACTGTTGGTTTCCTCCTGCTCAACCTTCCATTTGTCGTCATCCTTTTGGCGCTTGCAATATTTGATGAGCATGTAGACTCCCATCAGCAGCAGGACTACAGCAATGGATCCTCCAATGGCTGCAGCCAGGAGGCCTATCTCAGAAACGGAGACTGGAAAGAGCATGGCAACACAGTTGTGCTCAAAAGTTTGCATACCCCTGGAGAATTGCTAATATCTGTATCATTTTTAAAGAACTCATGAGTGAGCAGGCAAAACCATGTATACTCAACTGTAGGTCATAACAGAATGGCACAATCATAAAATAAAACATGGCAAAAAAGAAAATAATTAAATGACCCCTGTTCAAAAGTCTGCATACCCTCAGTTCTCAATACGTTATATTGCCCCCTTTATTATCAATGACAGCGTGCAGTCGGTTATGATAGTTGTGAGGTCCCGAATTCTTGCAGGTGGTACATGTATAGCTGCCCATTAGCCTTTGCAAAGTCTTTGGTCATCTTGCATGAACCGCATGTCTGAGATCTTCATAGAGTGGCTTGATGGTTTTAAGGTCAGGAGACTTCACCTTCACCTTTTTCTTCTGTAACCACTGGAGGTTCAACTTGGCCTTGTGCAGAAGAATGCAAATTGTCTGCCAGTAATGTCCAATAACATGCTGCATTCATCTTGCAATCAATTTCCACAAAGGTTCCCTGTGCCTTTAGAGCTCAAACACCCCTAAAACACCAGAAATCCACCACCATGCTTCACATTGGGGATGGTATTTTTTCACTATATGCCTTGTTGACTCCTCTCCAAACAGTGCTTATGGTTGTGACCATAAAGCTCTATTTTAGTCCCGTCACTCCAAATTACAGTGTGCCAGAAGCTGTGAGGCATGTGAAGATGTTGTTGGGCATATTGTATCGAGGCTTGTTGTGGCACTGGTGCAGTAATGGCTTCTTTCTGGCAACTCAACCATGCAGCTAATTTTGTTATAGTATCGTTGTATTGTGCTCCTTGAAACAACCACATAGTCTTTTTCCAGAGCAGCCTGTATGTCCCCCGAGTTTACCTGTAGGTTTTTCTTTGTATCCCGAACGTTTAGTCTGGCAGTTTTGGCCAACATCTTTCCTGGTCAACCTGACCTTGGCTTGGTATCATGAGATCCCCGAATTGTCCACATCTTAATAAGTGATTGAACAGTACTGACTGGCAGTTGCAAGGCTTTGGATATCTTTTTATATCAACTTCCAACTTTATGCACTTCCAGTACCTAATTACACAGGTCTTTTCACAGTTCTTTTCTGCTCCCCATGGCTCAGTTTCTAGCCTGCTCAGTGCATCCACGTGAGAACTAACAAACTCATTGACTATTTATACATAGACACTAATTGCAATTTAAAATGCCACAGGTGCGGGAAATTAACCTTTAATTTCCATTTTAACCTGTGTGTGTCCCCTTGTTTGTAACAAGGCCAAATATTCAAGGGTATGTAAACCTTTGATCAGGGCCATTTGTGTGATTTCTGTTATCAGTATGGTTTACAAAGCAGCCAAACAACTGTTAAAATTAATGGCTTCATATGATCACTATCCTTACATAACAGGCAGATTTTTTCATGAACAGTCATATTGTCAAAATTGTGCAAACTTATGAGCACAACTGTACATCAGCCAATAATTTAATATCAATGACTCATTGATGACACATTTACTAGTTATTGTGAACTGTCTGTGGGGTTAGGTTAGACTCCCAATGCTGCCTGAAACTGCTTGGATTGAAACACTACACAGATATTTGCTTCAGGAGGCATTGCAAAGCTCAGTGACTTTATACACCATACATAGTAGTTGTCCTTCTAAAACACATAATTGATGACTGCCTAACTGACCTTTGTGTACAACCCTGAGGGTGACCTCTCCATTGATGCCATGCACATCAGGCAGGTTGCGGACCTGGCAGGTGTAGGTGCCATTAAAGTTGAAGAGGACATCCTGAAGGCTGATGGAAGCATCCTGTTTCATTACATCCCCCGACCACACCACATGGCCCTTAAAGCGTCCCTCTGTAGGGGGGTAAGCCTTCTCTTGATAGTAAAACACCTGACACGTTTAAAAAAAACATGCATGAATAAACATCTCACACATTCACAGAGATTCACATTCAGAATAAATCTAAATGACGAACAGGTAAATTTATCCTTGAAAGTGTGGCACTCGTTATATTCTGCATATACATTTGTGGTCAAAAGCTTTGAGAATGAAACAAGTATTGGTCTCCACAAAATTTGCTGCTTCAGTGTTCTTACATTTTTTTGTCAGCAGTTACTAATATACTAGTATAATAAAGTATACTGAAATTACAAGCATTTCATAAGTGTCAATCTTTTTTATTGACAATTACATTAAGTTTATACCCTTCTTTTTCAAGACCTCTGCAATCCACCCTGGCATGCTGTCATTTAACTTCTGGGCCACATCCTGCCCATTCTTGCATGATCAGTGCTTAATGTTTGTCAGAATTTGTGGGTTTGTTTGTCCACCCACCTCCTGAGGATCGATCACAAGTTCTCAATGAAGTTAAGGTCTGGGGAGTTTCCTGGCCATGGACCCAACATTTTTGTTGTGTTCCTCAAGTCACTTTTGCCTTTTTTGGCAAGGTGCCCCTTCATGTTGGAAAAGGCATTGGTCATCACCAGACTGTTCTTAGAGGTTGGGAGAAGTTACTCTTTGAGGATGTGTTGGTACTATTCTTTATTCATGACTGTGTTCTTAGGCAAAACTGTGAGTGACCCTACTCCCTTGGCTGAGAAGCAACCCCACACATGAATGGTCTCAAGATGCTTTACTGTTGGCATGACACAGGACTGATGGACAAAGTGTTTTCCAGATGGCCCAAACAATCAAAAAGGGGATAAATCAGAGAAAATGACTTTACCCCAGTCCTCAGCAGTCCAATCCCTGTAACTTTTGCTGAATCAGACTGTCCCTGATTTGTTTCCTGGAGAGAAGTGGCTTCTTTGCTGACCTTGACACCAGGCCTTCCCTAAACAGTATTTGCCTCACTTTGCATGCAGATGCACTCACACCTGCCTGCTGCCATTCCTGAGCAAGCTCTGCACTGGTGGTGCCCTGATCCGCAGCTGAATCAACATTAGAAGACAGTTCTAGCGCTTGCTGGACTTTCTTGGGCACCCTGACACCTTCTTCACAACAACTGAACATGTCTCCTTGAAGTTGTTGATGATCTGATAAATGGTTGATTTAGGTGCAATCTTACTAGCGGCAATATCCTTGCCTGTTAATCCCTTTTTGTGCAATTCAATGATGATGGCACATGTTTCCTTGCAAGTAACCATTGTTGACAGAGGTAGAACAATGATTTCAAGCACCACCCTCCATTTAAAACTTCCAGTCTGTTATTCTAACTCAATCAGCATGACAGAGTGATCTCCAGCCTTGTCCTTGCAACACTCTCACCTGTGTTAATGAGACAATCACTGACATGATGGCAGCTGGTCCTTTTGTGGCAGGGCTGAAATGCAGTGGAAATGTTTTTTGGGACTATGTTCATTTCCATGGCAGAGGGACTGCAATTCATTGCAATTCATCTGATCACTCTTCATGACATTCTGGAATATATGCAAATTGCCATAATTAACATTGAGACAGACTTTCTGAAAATTAGTATGTGTCAATCTCAAAACATTTGACCACAACAGTTTATTGACTTCTATTCATATCTATCCCAAGAAATTGTTGCCTTGGATAGACACAATTACAGCAGAATGAAATGTTCATAAGGCAGGGCTTTTCAATAACTTGGAGATCAGAATGTTGCAATCACATAATGATAGGTATTCATTATTGAGTTTTAGTCATCGGCTTAGTGTTTTTGAGGCATACATGGATAAATCCTCTTAAAATTACTAATCAAGAACATAAATCTGCTTCAACTGGACTGTGAATGGCTCTTACTTCAATGCAAATGTCTGAATGTAGCTAGGGTTACTTGATGATTCAAAATCAAATCTGTACACAAATAGGCTTTTGAGAAAGAAAATAAACATTAAATTACTTTGGTATTCTAGATTTTCCTGCAAAATCCACTTGAGGAATAGTAGAGGTAGTAATGCGATTGTGATAGGTAGAAACGCATGCATAACTCCCCGCTAAATAATAGCTAAATATAGGCATAGTGGCACAACAGCAAATGTAGAAAATGTGTCATTATCTACATTTCCATTATATTATAATACCTGCATGACTAGTGGATGTGAACCTAGTTTACGTGCCACTCTGGCATTAAGTTTGGACTGTTTGTCAAACTAGGCTAGTTGTCAGAAGCATTGTGCCTGATCAAATTTTAACCGAAAACACTCCTGCAGGTTTTTTCTGGATGAGAGTGCCTGTAAAATAAACCTTTTAAGTGAACCTGTGTCACCAGAGCCGGCCCAGCCACTAAGCGACCTTTGCAATTGCAAAGGGCCCCGTGGCCAGCAGAGGGCCCCCGAGAGTCACTGCTAGCGGAAAAAAATCACACATCAAAAGTAACGTAACATAAATAAATAAAAAGAAATGGGCCTACAGCGCTCTTGATCAGGCATCATTATAAGGACAGTTGTTATTTATTTATTTATCATGACGATTGGCAATTTTCTGTGACCGCGAGTCTTGACCCTGAATGACCCTATGGTCACTTGGTCAGTGTAGGCAGGGCCGGTTCTGGACGTTCTGCCGCCTTAGGCAAGACCAAAAAATGCTGCCCCAACCCCCCTCCCAGACACATGTCTGAAAACAATGCGTTATTAGGAAATATTAATGTGAAATAAGATTTATTAACGAATTAGTTTAGGCCTATTTACGGATTAACAAATTAGTTTATTTATATTTTGAAGTTGATTGTGCAATATGATAACTTTTATACATATTTCAGAACTCATTTAGTCTCCAGCCATGTAAAGTGGCCTGTTCTCTGCTGTCAGTCAGTGATGTTTTCTAAAATGTCCATGAGGTCCTGTAATCAAAACACCTGAAAGACAGAGGGGGAGAGGGCGAGCCAAGATTCGTTAATTTAAGTGGAGTCAGTTTATAGCGTTCATTACGTCCGCCCGGGTCAAATTAATAAGCGAATGATCGGTATTCGTTATAACCAATTTGTATTTTATTTTTTTAATTCTCATGCATATAGCATACCACATCTATATTTAGGCTATTACATTAATATAAAGTAATGAAACGAATAGATTCGATAATAACCAACACTGTAAGAAAAACACAATAAACTGTAAAAGTACCGTTAATTTGCTGCCAGTACTTCTTCCATTATTTTACGGACATACCTATCAAGACATTGACGGAAAAATACTTTATGAACACAGTAGATGTCCGTTGAAAGTAATATCAGATCTCCGGGTTAACGGATGTTTAGCAACTGTGTTCACAAAGTAGGTATTGTCTTGATAGACATGTCCGTAAAATAGCTAATGGAAAAAGTACTGGCAGCAAACTGCTTTTTACTGTTTTTGTACAGATTTTTCTTACAGTGGAAATTTATTGACTCAACGGCTGCGGCAAGCCTGAGCAAAACGGTGCAAAAGCACCACCAAGAATAGGCCAAGCCTTGCACCCCCCCTTTGCCCCCCCAAAAACGATTCCATATTTTCATGTAAAATATATAGGCTATCATTATTTTCGTTGGACAATGTACTTCGCTTTTCTAAACGGCTAAGTCCAGGTCGGCAAAGTTTGCGTGGTTATGTACCCTCCCTGCAATCCCCGCAACTGAACGTAATAAAACTGATGCGCGGTCACTGAAACTCACAGCTAGGTACTGTTCGAGGATCTATTCCGTACCACAAAATATATCACAGTCTCCTAATATCCAGATAGCATGGAGAGGCAGAGGCAATTTTTTTAAAGAATAAATATATTGTCCTATAAATAAACTCCACAATATTGCATGCCTAGCATATTAATTAAATGCAGAATTGTCTTTGTAGAATAGATGCATGCATTGGGAGTAGAAGTCATTCAGAGAACAGACAGGAGTGCTGAGCTTTCCAACTTTCACAGGCAACGGGTAAAAATCTAAAATATATCAATATCTAATTTGTCTATGTTGTACCTAAATCGCTTGAAGTAGTAGTAATTATTTGTATATATATATCTCGCTCATCAAGCAGTTCACAGTCGCAGGGTCGAGGTAGGCGGCGTTCAAATTGTTGAAATAATGCAGACTACTTTTTCCAACTTCACAATTTGCTCTATGAATACATTCTCAATCAGCGGAGGATGTCAGATTAATAATATATTATTGATAGACCCATGCTGCTATGAATTTAGAAGTTTGCTTTGACAACCTGGGTGTGCCTTCTCCCAAGC
>JACXGM010039185.1:0-10643 GCA_016801145.1 Umbra pygmaea
ACGTTTTTGCTGTTTTGCGACCTGATACGGCAAGAGTTTTATCTACCAGTTAGCTCCGCCATAGGGGCTTAGCGAAAAACCACTGGTGATTGGTCGTAGTGTTATCCAATTGCGTACCTTAAGATTTTCAAATGCATGCTTGGTGCCGCCTCTCGAGTTGGGTCATTTTCATTACTCGATGCCAGACCCATATCTCCTCTGGATTTGGGTCTGGATTTTTCCAGGCTAGGTATGTCACAGGTCCTAATGTGACTGTTGTTTGTAAACACAGCCTGGTCCCAGTTGTGTTTGTGATTTCAGGTCAGGTTTATGTGGAATGAAACGAAAGGGAGTTGCAAGACTGTACCCTAGATGCAGGATACAAAGGGTACATGAACACAAAAAGAATGAAGACGCAGGATACAAAGGGTACATGAACACAAAAAGAATGTACCATATTAATATCTATTAGTTAGCTTTCATCATTAGCTATCGTCATAGCAGGTCACGCATTGGGACAAATTGTCCCATCTTCTGTCAAACCTGGCATGTACCACAGCAGATCCAGACAGACAACCTACCGCAGGCAAACACACACACACAAGGGAGCTTTTATTCACTGCTGCTGGCGCAACTAGGGCAGTCGGCCAACCTGGTATTTTAACGTGTGTGTGTGTGTGTGGGGGGGGGGGGCATGCAAGCAATGCGCATGTGTGTATGGAGAGCGAGGAGCGACCGGGGCTGTGAGTACCAGCTTGTAGGATGTTTATAATTACATATTGATTTCTATGCTGCGTAGCTCAGCCAGCCAGGGTGGAGTGGACCTAAATCACTCCATTCAGTGCTATGATACAGCCAAACGCATAGTTAGTCCATGTAATACCCTCTATGAGGACCCTGATTCATACACAGCACTCTTATGGCGCACGTGGAAGAGTGTGTGTCTGTTGTGTATGAGTTTTGGAAGGAGTGTTGTGTGTACTCTGTTTGTGGTGTTTGTTTGGAGAAGAGGCGTATGTGTTTGTTGTGTGTTTGTGTGCTTGACGGAGTAGTTTGTGCACCTTCGGTTGTTTGTGTTACAAACCAGTTGGTTTATACATGTGCTAGATCGCGGCCCCGGGTTAAATCAAGATTATTATGCCCTGGCAAAATGAAGTCTTCCACAGAACCAAGGCCTTGATTTAGTCAGTGATCCATATCCTATTTTCTTTTGGAGTTTTGTTTGTGGAAACTTTTTCTGTCGAAAATCTAATCAAACAACAAGAGGTTTAGGAGTTACTAGAGCAGCAGAATTTCATGGAACAAAATAATTCCATGTTTGACAAGCATAACATTATGTATCAACAGACATATTGGTTTAAAATGAAAAGCCACCAGTGAGGAATAGTACAGATTTTGAGATATAAAAACATGAACAGGTCAAATGAAGAATACAATTTTCTAGGAAATGAGACACGAACCACAGACCAGAGACAGAGAGTAAATGCTGTATGTCTAAATGGGAAAGCTGGGAAAGCTGTTATAGTACTTCTGGCCCCTTCGGGCATATTCTTGTGATTTCAAATTGACAATTTCATTTCAGTCCACTACTCTGAACTCTGGTGCCACAGGGCCTGCCTGTAGCTACAATGGGGAACTGTGCTGTAAGTAAACGAAGGGTTATGACAGAATGGGTGTATGAGAGAGAGAGAGAGAGAGAGAGAGAGAGAGAGAGAGAGAGAGAGAGAGAGAGAGAGAGAGAGAGAGAGAGCTCTGTGCAGAATTGTGTTCACTACATTTTCTTCCCCAAAGTAAAGAAAAACTAATAATTGAAATAATACAAAAAAACATAGAAAAATGTAATCTACTAGGAGAAAAACCCTTGAATCATATTACAGTAGATGGCATTATACACTATAGCTAAACATATGTGGAAACCCCTACTAATGGTGGAGGAGGGATAATGGTCTGGGGCTGTTTTTCAGGGTTTGGGCTAGGCCCCTTAGTTCCACTGGAGGGTCATCTTAATGCTAGTGGATACAAAGACATTCGAGACAATTTGGTCCTTACAACTTTGTGGCAACCATAAAGACATGATTTAATGAGTTTGGTGTGGAAGAACTCAAGTGGCCTGCACAAAGCCCTGACCTCATCCTTAATGAACACCTTTGGGATGAATAGGAATGGCTATTGTGAGCCAGGCCTTCATGTCAAACATCAGTGCCTGACCTCAACAATGCTCTTTTGGCGGAATGGGCACAAATTTCCACAGAGGCACTCAGAATAGTGGCAGCTGTTATATCAGCAAGGGGTGGGGGGAACTCCATATTAATGCCCACGGTATTGGAATGGGATGTCCAAAAAGCTAGCTTGGGTGTATTGGTATTTTTAATAATAATAATGTAATACAGATAAAGAGACATAAAGACAAATAAACAGAAATACAGATCATATCTGCATCATACACACGCTGATGGATTCAAGTTTCACCATAAATCAGCTTGTGTTAGCGATGGCCATTTGTGTAACATAGTATGATATTGTGTCAATACATTTGAAAACGAATGAATTTGAATATTGCAGTAGAATGTTCTTCCTCTGTTTTGGTTTTCCGGAAATACCGCAAGATCCAAAATTCTAAGTGAACATAGTGCCCGCTCCTTCAGCGAGTAGCTTTCATTGTTTGTGAATAGAGCCTCGAAACGGGGCTACAAACATTTTTTTAATTAGCATTATTTTTTAAACACTAACGTTTATCATGAAACTGTGGCAGTCCTGTGCCCAACTTTAGTTACTATACAATTGCCGAAAGCCTAAGAATCTTATGCACTACTTGCATGATGTACTCTGTTCTGGTATACTGTTTTTGTTTTTACTTTATTTTTGCAGAGCAAGTCATACTGAGACCAAAGATTCCTTTAGCGGATGAGCCCTGCATCAAAATAATTTATAAAGAAATGTTTCAGGAGTACCCCCAAAACAAAAAACAAACACAATTCAAAGGATATATAAACCCATACTTCATGGAAGAATTCCTCTATCATCTTTTTGAATTGCGTTAGTGGTACCAATTCTTTCAATTTAATATGATCTTGGAATTTATTCTAAATGCGAGGTGCAGAAAAACCAAAAGTGTGTCTACCTAACTTTGTGGAGATTGCAGGTAGAGTTAACCATCCCTGAGACTGTATTTGATTGTTTGTACTTATGTATATACTAGCAGGGAAGTAATGCATGGTGGTAATTTATGCTGGAGTGCTTTAAAAAGAAAATGAATGAAATGCATAAATTTATTTGACTTCAAAGCGGGACAACTTACGCTCTGCTACAGAGAACGATGATGTGTAGTAAAACAGTCACCTGTAATGAACCATAATGCACTATGATAAACTGCATTAAGAGGTTTCAAAACGGAGGTAGAAGCATTCATGTAAATGATATCACCATAATCAATAAAAGGGATGTAAGTCAACTGAACAATTTGCTTTCTGATAAATAATGTCAAGCATGACCTATTTCTATTTGGAAAGCCAATTTTCATCCTCAGCTTACTAACAGGTTTTTAAAGAAAATAATTTCATCTCTCCATATTCCCAAACATATTCAATCAGAGCACCATGAAGAGTAAACAAATCCAGTTTTACAGGCACCTTTTTGAAAATAACATACGTTTGTTTTTTCAAAATGTAACACCAACTTCAAAAAAAAGATACCTCTGCAGGATATTGAAAGCAGCCCGTAGACTGTAAAGAGCCTGGTCAACCGTAGAAGCAATAGCATATAACACAGTGTCATCTGCATAGAGATAACACAGTGTCATCTGCATAGAGATAACACATTTTTATCTGCATAGAGATGCAGATTATGACCAGATAGACTACCAATATCATTTATATAAGCAAAAATAAACTGTACAATCTGTCACCAATTCATTATATTAAAAATGTAATTACACAACATGAATGACATCCTTGGGCTCAAAAAAATCAAGGACAACAATGACTCACAATTTCAAAGGCTTATAGCGTGATCGGTATAGCAGGGGCACTTATTCATGCAAAAGAAAACATGTATATTCAATTTCCAATCTCGCTACTTATTCTTTTCCATGTAAGGATGTAATAGCATGTATTTTGCCTGTGAAAATCTGGCACACTCTCTAGCCAAGCATGGGTTTAACATATCGACTAAAATTAGACCAATATTTATACTTGTTTCATAGGATACATTGTTTGGCATACAGGACTGTTGCACAAAGATATTGAAAGCTATGTAGGTGGTAAACACATGACATAATTAAATCAATTAATTAAATAAACTGGCAATAAGTACAGCATCAAAATTGGCAGGAGAATAACATAATTATTTAATGAAGGCCAGGGGCTTCGCCAGGGATCCAAGATCAGGGTGGTGTGCTTTAATATTTATATCAACCAATTGACAATCTTTCTAGAAAAATCCCCAGTCCCTGGTGTTATCCTCTACAATTCAGAGGTTAAATGATTTCTCTTTGCATGTGACTTCTTCTGGCTGTCAACGACAGCACGGGGCCTACAGTAGAGTCTGTATATTCTAGAGCAACGCTACCAGAACTGCACGCTGGTAGGTAAATGATTCCCAAAGAGAACATTACACATAGGAAACTCGCTGTAGACTCGCTGTAAACTCGATGTAGACTCGCTGTAGACTCGCTGTAGACTCCCTGTAAACTCACTGTAGACTCGCTGTAGACTCGCTGTAAACTCGCTGTAGACTCGCTGTAGACTCGCTGTAGAAGAATAGCTGTGGAGAAACTGCACCAGATCCTGGGTCAGAGCTGCATTTCCTGACTGCATTCCCTGACAAAACACCATGGTATTAATATAAAAAAATTATTTAAGGTTTGAAGGTATAATGACAGTAGGCTATAAATCCTTCTGGGGGACAATGCAGTGCGCTTTAGGTTAGCAGCAACGTACTGCACTGATGAGATGACACATCTTATGCCTGTTATGATATAAAATATTGTGTTGTTTACCTACTTAAGTTAAAATAACCTTTTGCTTGTAACAAGACTGAACATTCTGAAAACAAGCAACGTAGTGTGAGTCAGGTACTTCTTAGTTCCTATAAGACAACAGTTTAGGTCTGAAACCAAGAAAAGCTTGTTCTGATTTTTCATTGTGTTTGATTATGCATCATGTTTCCAGAATATTATATTATGTTACTAGCAAATTTTGCTAACCCCATTAGCTAATTTGTTTGCCTAATTCAAAAATGTGTTTGAATTTTGAAAGCACAGAATGATTTCTTTGAGAAAACATTTTTTTTGCATCAGGACATTGCACTCTATTGTTCTGCAAGTGAGCATAAATGAAAAAATATAGAGGTGTAAGCTATATATTGAGTGATGTTCTCTATTTTCTTTCTCATTTCCACTGTTCATCTATCCATCTTATGTTGGACAGCAGTTTTATCCCTACATTTTGTACACCAATAATGTATAGTATGAAGCAGTGTGTGAGTCGGTCTCTCAATTCGGGCAACTGTCGCTTCATCCTATCTCCATGGAGATGATGGACAACCCACAGTGACAATATTACAGTGTTAATATAAAACAGCTGAGGAGACCCTTTCACTTGTAGCTAGAACCCTGTTGCTAGTGACTTTTTTATGGCAGGGTTGTGGTGTTACAGTAGGTGTGTGTTTGTGTTTGTGTGCTTGAATTTTATCAAGATGGAGATACTATGAGAGCAGTCGTTAACGTGATTTATAGTTCTATTATAGTTGCTGTGGCAACCAACTTTCAGCACCGGCAGACTACTGCGTGAAGAGGTTGAGAGCCTTCTCACACACTTTCAGTCACTCAGAAACACAAATACACACACCACTCAGTACAGTTGGAAACAAGACAGAGAGGTGGAGCGAGGGAGAGAGAGACAGACAGACAGGGAGTCAATGGTATCTAAAGGACTTCAGTTGAGATGTTCATATGGCAGGTTGAGCTAAAAGCACTCAGAAATGAACAGTACTGCACTTCCAGCAAATAAAGGAAACAGAAGCAATCAAACTTGTTTACCCACTATCTCGAAATAATCAAACAGTCAACACAAGGTTTAGCCTGTTCACTGTCTTCACAAAAGAAATGGCTGCCGGTGTTTTCGTGTCATCAAAGCTGGTCCAATCCACCATGGCTGTCATCGTGGGTGATGAGTATGATGTCGCACAGCTTGAGTCATCCCTCATAGTACCTCATAGTTTTTCCCCCTCAGCAAGCGAGCGTCTCGAAATTGATTGCAATAGTGCACCAGGCACCATACAGGCCAGCCATCAACGTCAAGGCTAAGTCTCAGTCATATCTGGCTCTGCTCCTGTTCTGCATGATCACTCATTTCTTTGCTTTTCTCTTCTTCTTTCTCTCTTTTTCTCATTGGCTAGAGTTGACGGTGAGGGATGTCCCTTTCAATGTGTTTTCTGTCTTTGTTGGAAACTGAGTGAGAGGTTGGTAGTGGGTTATGGGTTACCTTTTGAGGGCTCTTGCAGTGTTTCTTATAGCACTCACTTTCCTATTTACGGTAGAAGGAAATGTACAGTCTTTCCCATAACATATGATCAACGTAGCCGTACGTGTTACCAATCTCAGGATTACAACGATTTATTTTGTATTTGGATTCCATACTGTGATTTAGTTGCGGTGCAATCTTGTGAACACATTACTTACTATACACCTGCTAGGAGGAAACACGATTGATCAACCATTGAAAATTAGCACTGCTGAAAAACAGTTAAAACACATTTAATCAAAATAATCAAAATGCACAACTTTTATGATAACATGTGTGTTTACAAATGTTTAGATACATCAAAAATGTTTCACAGTTGAATAAAAAAAATGTTGTTTCTGAATAAAACAACTAATATATGAAAAGCCTTGTAGACATATCTACTTGCACACTAGTAAGCAATAAAACCAGAGCTTCCAAACGTTTCTTATAGCCAGCTAAAGTCTTTCTGTTCTTGCTTTAGGGGTTTGGCCCACTCTGGCAGAATATTTCCAATATTTTAGTGTTGTCTTGCATGCAGTATGTTTGAGATCTTCCCACAGACTTTCAATAATATTCATGTTTAGTCACTGTGAAGGAAATCATAACCTTTCATTCTTTGAAATGGTTATTGGTTGATTGAGGTATGTTTTGGATTATTGTCTTGTAATAGAAATTGCTGAGTTTTTTTCTTCAAATGCTTTTAATTTTTATCAAAACATGTACGTTTTACTTAATAAGACCACATCAATGAATTCCAATAAACCTCTGGCTTATCTAAATTGTATTAAATACTTTTCCTTTCATGACATTGACGTTTATGACAAGATCACAGTTTCCTTCTGTTGACTCTTCCACTGAGGTCATGTTTGTGCAAATGCTGCATATTTGACTGTTGCACCAATACCCCTGTGCTGATTTAACGTTCCTGCAGGTAATTTCCAGTGATTTTGTTTTTTCCTTTCCATCCTGACTAGTCAACATATCATGTTACTGACCTTGTCAGTTCCCCTTAACTTCCATTTCTTAATGACATTTTGGAGAGTTAAACTTGAAAGCATTCATATATTTTTAATGACCTTGAAAGCATTCATATATTTTTAGCTGCTTTGTACTATTCAGTTTTTATCACATAAAACTCAGTCAGCTGTTTAGAGAAGCCCATGTTTGTTGTATGTAAGCGCCACACCATGCAAGGATTGAGAATTTTGAATCATTTATTTTTTTGCAGTTTCTGGTAAGGGTGCCCAAACCTTTCCATAGAACTGTGAGTATAGGCTGGATGGCACCTCTTCCAGTCAGATGTTTTGAGGGCAAACACTGATGAAAATCCACATACTTTTCATGTGAGTGTAACAATACTGAGAGTATATGCAAAGATATTCCACTCCAATGCTCTATTTGTGTTCTGTGGGCGTCATTTGGTTCAGCAGAGTTTTTGCAGTCTTTGAAGTCAAGAGAGATTTGTGTAAACACGCGTTGTTCAAGTTCATTTTGTTTGTGAATTCATTTTTAAACGTTGTAATGTATGGTTGTGATTATGCTGTGTCGTATCAATTTATGTGAACAAATTAGCACATACCTGATGCACACACTGTTGTTATGTAATGAAGGGATGCAATTATTGAAGTGGGTAGGTGGGTGGAGCTACAGTTTTTCCTGCTAGGTTGGCCATGTCCTTTAGTGTCTTTGGGGGAGTGGCATGTGCCTACAAGGTAGTGTGCACTTATAGTTTCCAGCTGACAACTACGAGAGGCTCTGCTATTTGTGTATCCCTGGTTACCACCTCTCTAGGAGTTCTTTCCTATCCATTGTGCATTAAAGGCAAGGCAGCACCAGCCTGTTGGGTCCCTACGTTTTTGTGGGTATCTCCACACCTGCTGCAGGGAACAAAGGAGGTTAGTTCCCCTGAGCATGACTGTATGTCTGTCATGAAATAATGCTCTAACTACATTTTCTGTGAAGATAAATAAAGACATTCCCGAAAACCTTCTTGATTAACTTTAAGAAACCTATTCTTACCTGGCAGAATGGTGTGATTATTTTTATCAACACCCTTCATACAACACACTTTCATTTGTGCCGAATGACTACTGAAGAAAATCCTCTTGATAGATGGGCAACGTTCGGTAACTACATTAATAAAAAAAATTTAAACATTTGCTGATATGGATGAAGCATTTAAAATATGCTTGAAGTACTTAAATATGTTTTTCTATTGAAAAATGTAATTTCATTAGTGTGTCATGACCATGGAGTTTAGGCGCCTCACCATGGGCATGCAAAAACCTGCCTTCAAGTACCGTCGACTGGGGTTAATGTGTAATCAGCTCAGCTTTGACTAATTATTGTAGTGTAGGATATACGTATAAGCCTGCCATTAATCACGGTATACTTGTGTTATGCCAGTGTACTTCTGTTACTGCCTGAGTTACCTTTCGTTTGTTGTTTTGGCAAAGTGAGTTACCGAGTGTTTGTATTAAAACTCTATTTTACTCTGCTTCCGCCTCAATACCTTTCCGCTACAGCGTTACATAGTGTTGCATTCCAGTCACATTACTCCCCATCACTTTGCGGCTTTTAAGTCCTACCTTAAATACAAATCCATGACTTAGATACTAAATAATAGTGACATCCGATTCTAGCCTATTAAAAGTGTGTCCCTCTCCACAAATGACTTCTTAACTCCTGAGCCTAATTTTGATTGAGATCTGATCTGTCTAGTGAGGTGACGTTTAAACAAGGTGAGAACCTTTTTATAACAATGTTTTTGCAGAAATTTGGTAATTCTAATGGGGTGAACACAACATTTGTAAGCTGGAAAAGAGAAAGTAGAAACATTATGACACATAGCAAATTTAAGGCCTCCGTATTGAATGAGCAGTGTGATAAGAATCTGATGGTCTGCGTGGCGTAGTGGGCTAAATTGCTGCATTGCACGAAAGTCTACATCATGATAGGCACGGGTTCGAGCCTGAATATGGGTTCACTGACTTTCCCCAGGCCTCCAGCACGAGGCAGCGCAAATTGGCATAGCTCTGCCTGGGATTTGGGTCATATAAGTCAGATTATCTATCCTGCCAAGTTGCGTTCCAGCGACTCCTTGTGTCCAGATTGGATGCCTGTGGGTTCAACGGCGGAAGTATAGTTGGTGAACACAATCATCCCGTGAATGATCTGGCTTCCATTTAAGATTCAGGAAGGGAGGGAAATGGGAAAAAAAATCATCGGAAAGTTCCGCGACATGCTTGGAGGGAGCATGTGAGCTCTTTCGACTGTGCAGTATCTGCTGTGGACTTGCAAACAAGGCAGGGTCAGTGGGAGTTGGGAGAAAGAAATAATTAAATTTAATGCAACGCATTCCAGCCATGTTATTGGTTCAAATGTATTGATGAAAAATCCTTACTAGGTCACGCCTATTCTGTGGACACAACAACTATTTAGATTCTTCAATATCACAGGCTAACATGCAATACGGTACATACCACGCACACACACACACACACACACACACACACACACACACACACACACACACACACACACACACACACACACACACAAACACCACACAAACACACACACATACTGGTAGCCGATCGATGACCATCACAATTAAAACTGGTTCATAGAATTTCCAAACTACAGTCTTGACTGAATTGTAATTGAAAACCATATATCAAGACTGAAAATCCTAATTAAAACATAATTCTTAATTGTTTTTCAAACCATTGGAAATGAGTGTCTGCATGTACTGTAGTTGAGAAGCCCTGCATAAGAGCACCTTCAGTGGTTTCCTATTCGGCAGCAGATGCTGCTGTGCTACATCATTTAGGTGTCTGTCGTAAGTGGCCAACAGATCTATAATATGGTAATGGGTAGAGGCCACTGTCTCCATATTATTCACTGACACAGCCCCCCCGGGCTGCAATGACCTGCAATCCTTCTTCACCCGACACTCCTACCGCAGCATGGACCATCCATCCATCTCTCCTCCCTCTTTCCCTTGCTCTCCTTTTCCTCTCTCTGTCTCTTTAGATGTCTTGCTGCAGATCTCTATCTCTTTCTCTCTCTCTCTCTCTCTCTCTCTCTCTCTCTCTCTCTCTCTCTCTCTCTCTCTCTCTCTCTCTCTCTCTCTCTCTCTCTCTCTCTCTCTCTCTCTCT